>JBAMBR010007086.1:0-11845 GCA_037044475.1 Zaprionus obscuricornis
ATTTGGAGCATCCATCGATGGGACAATGATATGGCCGATCACCGGTATGTATGCGTACATGTGTACGCAAATTGAAATCCAATGAGAAACGTTTGCCGCAACCCTCAAAGGTGCATTCAAATGGCTTCTCACCCGTATGTACCAATTGATGACGCTTCAGTTTGGAGCTTTCGACAAAACTTTTGCCACAGACATTACAGACATGTCCACGAGGTCCATGCGTATGCATATGTTTACGCATCGCTGAGTGATTACGGAATTCTTTGTTACAGCCACGATGTGTGCAACGATTTTTTTGTTGCTCTTCATCTTCGCCAGTTGCTGCTGGTGATGTTGTTGATATTGTTGTTGTTGCTGCTGTTACTGCTGCTACTGCTGTCTGTTGTAGTTGTTGTAACTGCTGTTGCTGGGTGTGGCTATTACCGACTGTTGCCAGCGTCGGCAATTGATTAACCAATTGACGTTTTGTTGCTTTTGTGTTATTGTTGTTATTAGTTTTCAGTCGGACATTTGTGCTGCTGTTTTGTAAAACTAACTTGGGCATAGTTTTCGTGGCTGGTACCGTTGCTGTTATTGCTGTTGCTACAGCTGCTGATGATGCTACTGCTGCTGCTGTTGTTGTTGTTATTGCAGATACTGGCGCAGACATTAATTCAACTGGTTGTGGCATATTCTCAATTAATTCAATGCTACCATATGCTTCATCCAATTGATATTGTTCACTTAATGTTTGACTCTCTTCTTCACCATCCTCTTCTTTCACATCATTAGCTGCATTAGCATCATTATCGCCATGATTATCGCCCATAAATGCATTTACCACTTCATCAACATCTGTGACAGCTGCAGCACTGAATGGATCTGGCAATATAACATATTCATTGCCAATGCCATCACTGAGTACATCATGATGCATTATATGCTCATCAATTATCAATTTTGGCATCTCATTCACAGTTCGATTTGTTGTTGTACTGACCGTGGGTTGTGTTGTTGCCAGTTGCAATTGTTCAACAACTTGCTGTTCATCCAATTCTAAATCTTCTTCATCTTCATCCTCAGAGTTAAGTGATGACCAGAGGGTTACATTAAATTGATCCTGAGTTATTCTTATTGGCACTTTGGTTCGCTTCCAGCGTTTACCGTTGCCACTGACACCACTTGCAATACTTTGATTGCTGCTGCTGTTGTTATTATTATTATTGTTGTTGCTGCTGCTGTTGTTATTGTTGTTATTGACATTAATATTGGTACGTTGCTGACGTCCAAATGTTTTAAATTCCTGCACATGACAACTGTTGGAATCCTCTGTAGATTTCATATAATAATCATTTTCCAATTGTTCCTCCTTGATGGTTGTTGCCGTTGCCTCAATGTTCGTTAACATTTCGGAGGCAATATCATATGCATTGGCATCACGTTGTATAATTTCATTACCTTCCTCATCCTCATCATCGCCAGATGATAAACGAATTTCAGCATCGATAATTGTATCATCTTCATCATCAGCATCGTTTTCATCATCATCATCATCATCACTTGCTTGCTCCTGTTGTTGCATTATTATGGGTGGAGGCAGTGCATCTGCTGTTGCCATGCCAACCGAGGCAGCTAATCTATCCATACCATCCACCGGATAATATTCACAGACATCACCGGCTATAAAAAACTCACCAGTATCAACCACAATATTATTATCATCATCATAATCATCGATGATCTCTTCAATAAGAAAACTCTCATTATCACCAGCAGCTGCATCTAGTTCAACACTGTATGGATGCTGATGTTGCTCCACAATTGCTGTAGTTGGAGGCAGAACATGGGTGAAATACAATGGCGATGTTGTGCTTGTATTTTGATTGGTACTAGACGACATCATTGACCACATGGATTTGGGCATTGAATTGGGTTTAGGTAGAGGCAGTGAGAGCGAAACGTCGGCAGCGGCCAGTGATAGAAGATTCTTAACAATTGGAGGCGCCCTCGCCTGAAAGTTGCCGCCTTGTGTATGACTTGTCATCGTCGTCAAAATCGTTCGCTCTTATTTCTTTCGCTCAGTTTTGCTTTTGTGTCTGTGCCTTCTGTTTCTGTTAATGTATGTATGTGTGTGTGTAAGTGTATGTGTATGTGTGTTTGTGTTTATAGGCGCGCGCTCGTTCGTATGTATATGCCTATCGTATTGCTGGTGGGGGGAGAAGCCTGCACTGCACTGCAAATTGGCAATTAATGAACAAAATCATTTAAAAATAATAATACAATAATATAAAAATAATACATACCCGCAGACGTTCAATTGCGTTTTTAAGTTGTTGTTTTTGCCGTTCTTTTATTCTCTCCTATTGTCATCGGTGCGTGGGGCGCTGCGTCGACCGCGGCAGCGGTAGTTGCAGACGTTGTTGTTAAATGCGTTGATTTTTTTTTCGATCAACCTGAGATCAAAGTTCAAACGATTTTTGCACAATATTAATGTATGTGCCGCTAAATGTTTACAAGCAATGTAAATATTTTGAATTTTGCCGGTAAATATGGCGGAATTGTATTTTCCAAAATGGCTCAAGCACTTTCTCTTGCGTACAAATTTTTTGTTAGTGTTGGTGTTGGTGCGTGTTAGTGTTTAACAGCGTACCGACGATGACCCATCCAAATGCAACCCTGCGTGCGCTTTGTGTATACATCCATCATATGTGAATATGTATATGTGTTTGTGTACCATTGTGTGTGCGCGCGGCAAAGCCTACAGCCAGGGGCTATTTATTTTATTTTATAAACTTTAATTTTTAATATATATTAAAAAATAAATATAATTGATTTAATTAAAAACTGCATTGTTTATAATGATATATTTCAATTTTATTATTTACAATTCTGATAATTATTATTATCGATAATTTTTTTAACACAGGGTTGTCTGCCAGCAGATGTAGCGCGCTGTTATTTTTATTTTTGTGCGCTGCAGTGTAAATTAACAATTTTAATTATACTTTGTACTTATATACTATAAGAGATCAATATATTTATTATAATTTCTTAAGTAGCAAAACTTCGGGTAAATAAATGAGCGCCAATTTTGCATCAACAAACGTTTCATGTTGTGTTTTTATTGTCTCGGCGTCACTTTTAAATTCAGTCTTAATAAAATGCGCAGCTTTTCGATCGGCAGTTAATGCAATATTATAATGCCAACGTACTTTAAGCTCATTCAAATATTGTTGCGCCTTTGAACTAATAGATTTTTCATATTTTGCTTTACTCATGGTACGGTAACGTTTTCGTGGCTCTACTGCGCTGACAGCAAATAACATTGGCGGCCATACCAGGGTTACGCGACTATTGAAATTATTCTGAAACTTTGCATTTTTATATCGAAAATGAAAATTTGAATAATGCGAATAAATACGTTTGAATTTTATAATTTTCCGCAAATTATGCCAAAATGATTTCATTTTTTTTTGCAATAAATGATTTAAAAATGTTATTTAAAAAAAAAAAATTGTTATCGATAACTGCGACAGCCCTAACGCTGCCAGCTGTTTTTTGTTATTTAGTTGACAAAAATTAACATTGCGTCGCCAACAATACACAAAAAATAAAATATAAATAAATAAATTATTGTTAAATATTGCAATGGAAACAAGAGCGGAAATACGCGGTAGCTGTGAAAGATTTTGTCCCGATGCAGAGGCAAAAATGTAAAACTTTGAAAATTTTTATATTGAAACTGAAATTTCATGCACTTTCGCTCTCTCACCCTCTCTCTCACACTCTCTCTGTAGGCGCATCAATAAGAAATTATTAAATTATTTCGAGTACAAAGATGGACAGAAAAATGTACCCGGCATTTTGGTTAAAGAGTTTACACGCTCTGCCGCAGATGCTAAAATGCCCAAGGCCAAGGACATGCGCACTGAGCAATGTTTAATCAAAACTGTTGAATATCTGCTCAAAGAGTAAGTAGAACCTGTAGCATGTCTAAGTTTATAATATATATATATATATTTTTTTTTAGCATTTTATTAGATAAACGTAAACCTTTTCATTGGGTTTATGATTTCATATTCGATCGTTTGCGCATGGTGCGACGTGAAATTGTCATGCAACAATATGATGCACAACAAACCATCAGATTACTGGAGCCAATGATCATGTTTCTTGGCTACAGTCGTTATCGTCTGTGTGTCGAGCCAATTGAGAAATTTGATCAGAAAATTTGCAATCAACATTTACAGGAATGCTTAAATATGGTTCTATGCTGCTACAACGAATTGGATAAAATTAATCGTAAAGATTCAACACTACGTGAATTTCAACGACGTTGTTTTATTGAAGCATTCTATCAAATCTTTCACTTGGGCACAACAGAAGCTCTAGTGCGTGGGCTTACCTTGCCCCAGGATGTGCGAGAGAATGAAATATTTCAGCTTGCCTTTGGCATCTGCATGAATTATCATCAGGGGAATCTTTATCGTGTAATTGTGGGTTTACCCAAATTGCCACATATTATATGTGCTGTGGCTGTTGCCAAGTTGCAGACAATAAGAAGGTAAATATAGGTATTATATAGAGTAATTATTTTACACAGTATCTGTAATTTTCCGTAATATGATTGCAGACAACTGTTGGAAATCTTTACGCATGCCTATAATAACAAACAATTTACGGTGCCAATTTCGTACTTGTTGCGTTTAACATTAGTGGAAGAGCAGCAGACACTGGCCAATATATGCAAACATTATAATATTGCATTAACTGCCGATCGAAAAGCTGCGCATTTTATAAAGACTGAATTTAAAAGTGACGCCGAAACAATAAAAACACAACATGAAACGTTTGTTGATGCAAAATTGGCGCTCATTTATTTACCCGAAGTTTTGCTACTTAAGAAATTATAATAAATATATTGATCTCTTATAGTATATAAGTACAAAGTATAATTAAAATTGTTAATTTACACTTTGTGCAGCGCACAAAAATAAAAATAACAGCGCGCTACAACTGCTGGCAGACAACCCTGTGTTAAAAAAATTATCGATAATAATTATCAGAATTGTAAATAATAAAATTGAAATATATCATTATAAACAATGCAGTTTTTAATTAAATCAATTATATTTATTTTTTAATATATTAAAAATTAGAGTTTATAAAATAAAATAAACAGCCCCTGGCTGTAGGCTTTGCCGCGCGCACACACAATGGTACACAAACACATATACATATTCACATATGATGGATGTATACACAAAGCGCGCGCAGGGTTGCATTTGGATGGGTCATCGTCGGTACGCTGTTAAACACTAACACGCACCAACACCAACACTAACAAAAAATTTGTACGCAAGAGAAAGTGCTTGAGCCATTTTGGAAAATACAATTCCGCCATATTTACCGGCAAAATTCAAAATATTTACATTGCTTGTAAACATTTAGCGGCACATACATTAATATTGTGCAAAAATCGTTTGAACTTTGATCTCAGGTTGATCGAAAAAAAAAGCAACGCATTTAACAACAACGTCTGCAACTACCGCTGCCGCGGTCGACGCAGCGCCCCACGCACCGATGACAATAGGAGAGAATAAAAGAACGGCAAAAACAACAACTTAAAAACGCAATTGAACGTCTGCGGGTATGTATTATTTTTATATTATTGTATTATTATTTTTAAATGATTTTGTTCATTAATTGCCAATTTGCAGTGCAGTGCAGGCTTCTCCCCCCACCAGCAATACGATAGGCATATACATACGAACGAGCGCGCGCCTATAAACACAAACACACATACACATACATACACTTACACACACACATACATACATTAACAGAAACAGAAGGCACAGACACAAAAGCAAAACTGAGCGAAAGAAATAAGAGCGAACGATTTTGACGACGATGACAAGTCATACACAAGGCGGCAACTTTCAGGCGAGGCCGCCTCCAATTGTTAAGAATCTTCTATCACTGGCCGCTGCCGACGTTTCGCTCTCATTGCCTCTACCTAAACCCAATTCAATGCCCAAATCCATGTGGTCAATGATGTCGTCTAGTACCAATCAAAATACAAGCACAACATCGCCATTGTATTTCACCCATGTTCTGCCTCCAACTACAGCAATTGTGGAGCAACATCAGCATCCATACAGTGTGGAACTAGATGCAGCTGCTGGCGATAACGAAAGTTTTCTTATTGAAGAGATCATCGATGATTATGATGATGATAATAATATTGTGGTTGATACTGGTGAGTTTTTTATAGCCGGCGATGTCTGTGAATATTATCCGGTGGATGGTATGGATAGATTGGCTGCCTCGGTTGGCATGGCAACAGCAGATGCACTGCCTCCACCCATAATAATGCAACAACAGGAGCAAGCAAGTGATGATGATGATGATGATGAAAACGATGCTGATGATGAAGATGATACAATTATCGATGCTGAAATTCGTTTATCATCTGGCGATGATGAGGATGAAGAAGGTAATGAAATTATACAACGTGATGCCAATGCATATGATATTGCCTCCGAAATGTTAACAAATATTGAGGCAACGGCAACAACCATCAAAGAGGAACAATTGGAAAATGATTATTATATGAAATCTACAGAGGATTCCAACAGTTGTCATGTGCAGGAATTTAAAACATTTGGACGTCAGCAACGTACCAATATTAATGTCAATAACAACAACAACAATAACAACAGCAGCAGCAACAATAATAATAATAACAACAGCAGCAGCAATCAAAGTATTGCAAGTGGTGTCAGTGGCAACGGTAAACGCTGGAAGCGAACCAAAGTGCCAATAAGAATAACTCAGGATCAATTTAATGTAACCCTCTGGTCATCACTCAACTCTGAGGATGAAGATGAAGAAGATTTAGAATTGGATGAACAGCAAGTGGTTGAACAATTGCAACTGGCAACAACACAACCCACGGTCAGTACAACAACAAATCGAACTGTGAATGAGATGCCAAAATTGATAATTGATGAGCATATAATGCATCATGATGTACTCAGTGATGGCATTGGCAATGAATATGTTATATTGCCAGATCCATTCAGTGCTGCAGCTGTCACAGATGTTGATGAAGTGGTAAATGCATTTATGGGCGATAATCATGGCGATAATGATGCTAATGCAGCTAATGAAGTGAAAGAAGAGGATGGTGAAGAAGAGAGTCAAACATTAAGTGAACAATATCAATTGGATGAAGCATATGGTAGCATTGAATTAATTGAGAATATGCCACAACCAGTTGAATTAATGTCTGCGCCAGTATCTGCAATAACAACAACAACAGCTGCAACAGCAGTAGCATCATCAGCAGCTGTAGCAACAGCAATAACAGCAACGGTACCAGCCACGAAAACTATGCCCAAGTTGGTTTTACAAAACAGCAGCACAAATGTCCGACTGAAAACTAACAACAATAACACAAAAGCAACAAAACGTCAATTGGTTAATCAATTGCCGACGCTGGCAACAGTCGGTAATAGCCACACCCAGCAACAGCAGTTACAACAACTACAACAGACAGCAGTAGCAGCAGTAACAGCAGCAACAACAACAATATCAACAACATCACCAGCAGCAACTGGCGAAGATGAAGAGCAACAAAAAAATCGCTGCACACATCGTGGCTGTAACAAAGAATTCCGTAATCATTCAGCGATGCGTAAACATATGCATACGCATGGACCTCGTGGACATGTCTGTAATGTATGTGGCAAAAGTTTTGTCGAAAGCTCCAAACTGAAGCGTCATCAATTGGTACATACGGGTGAGAAGCCATTTGAATGCACCTTTGAGGGTTGCGGCAAACGTTTCTCATTGGATTTCAATTTACGTACACATGTACGCATACATACCGGTGATCGGCCATATCATTGTCCCATCGATGGATGCTCCAAATGTTTTGCACAATCAACAAATCTCAAATCCCATATGTTAACGCATACAAAACCAAAACGTAAATGGCCGCGTGCACCGCAAGTGAGTAGCAAATCACCGCTTGTTGCACGCTATGGACGTTTAGAATTTGGTGAAGATCCAACATTGGTCTATGTGGAACCCAATGAGGAGTTGGCATCGGTGCTGCTGGATAGCACGTCGACACCACCATCCTAACAAGCAATGACTATGATGCCAATGGCTACAGCTGTTGTTGTGTGATCTGAATTCTACAGATATTATCATATATAGAAGTTTTTATGTCTGTACAGTTAGTTGTAAATATTTTGGATTAGTGTGTTATTAGAGTTGAAAGTGGTAGAATATTAGCAGCAGTTACCAACTGCTGCTGTTATGCGCTGCAGCTACAACTCGAGTAACAAAAAATATAGCTGCTAAGTTTTAATGCTAAAAAAAAAACAAAAAAAAAAAAAATTGAATCCCCACATATATGAAAAATGATTGGAATGCGCGGCAGGATGATCAATAATTTCATTTTTAGAATTTTAATAATTTTTTATTAATTAAGTGAAAAGTATATATATATATATATATCTGTACGTAGATTATAAAACACAAGCCCAGCATACACCCCCCCTTCCCCGCTTGGGGGAATATTTTAAAACTCCCTTTCAAAAAATCACTTACATAGTATATAAACCCGTCAACTGAGAAACTTTTGTAGCATTTTTTTTTTTTTTTAGATTTGTTTTAGTTTCTGTAACTTTCTCTGTGTGCAGCAGCCCCGCTCGAATAATACAAGGCTGTAGCATAAGCAACAAAAAAAAAAAATAAAAATAAAATAATAATAATTTTTTCTATGCATCTTACAAATACAATTAATAAATATATATTTAATACAAAAAAAAAAAAAAAAAAAACACACACACACACAAAAACAATATAAAATTATAGAAAATAAGCATCTATAAAATTAATAACAATAGGCTATATTTTTGTAATGAAATTGTAACATTTAGTGCATTGAAGTGCGTCAAGTAAATTATATATATATGTACATGCATATATATATATTATATATATAAAAAATTATCATGATTTTCCTTTTTTTATTTACTATTTTCTTTTCTTCTTTTTCATTTCTTAATCATTCTCTAAGAATGTCAAAAAAAAAAAAATCAAAACAAATGCTCGAACAGTTGCTTATCAATATTGACAAATCTTTATCAGAAATAATTTATATACATATATGTATATTATTATTTTTTTTTTTTTTCATTACAGCTAATCAATAGACAGACAGACAAATTGTGATTTATTTATTTGTTTTATTTTATTCATATTTTTTTTTTATTTAAACGGCCAAAAAAAAGCAAATTCTTAAATCTACAACTGCTTAAATACTGTGCAATCAGAGCTTCAATAATAATTATTATTATTAATAGATTAAAAAATAAAAAAAACATTTTAAACGCTATTTTATATATATATAATATATAGCTCTCTCTCAATTTATTATTTATAATTACAGTTAATAATTTTATAGTAAAATTAAGCTGCTGCTGCTGCTGATGCACGCAGAGCGAATTCCTTGAGTTTCTATTTTGCATTTGCATTCATTAACTGGAATTCTGAACTTTTGGCTCAAATTCACAGTAATTGGAGTAGTAGGATTTTTTTTTTTTTATTTTGAAAAATTTTAAAAAAAAAAAAAAATTAGAGTAATGAATTTTTATCGTGTGGTGGCGGCGGCGGGCAGGCAGCTGTTAATATAACTATGTGACCTTGAGGCCGGCGGCTACGTGTGTTGCTGGAACATTTGATAATATCTTTCCCAATGGTGTATATCCAACGATATTGCCAGTTATCGACAGTAGTATAGAATAATTAAAGTACCAGAAAATACAGAATAATACCATGAACAGGACGTCTGTGAATCATAAAAACAAAAACGATAAGGGCGTCGGGTTTTTGCCCAGCAGCAATAATCATAAAAAAAAACTTGAGTGTATTGCAAAAACAAAAAAAAATAATCAATGTTTAATAACTTACGTATCGTTACACGTTCCCATTTCTCAACAACATAAAGCTCAGTAACCTAAGTAAAGAAAAAAACGTGCAATTGGCAATTTTAAAGAAATTTATATATTCATATATGTATGTATGTACATACATATATAGCATCATCTATATTTTACATACCATAAGATAGCGAAACCACCAATAATTAGCAAAATTAATAATATTGTTTAACATTTTATTTGTATTTGTATTGATTGATTGTTTTTGATAAACCATTGAAAACACTTGTCTGCTGTCTAATTTAATAAGTGTCGCCGCGCACTGACATATAGATAACTACAAATTGCTCGTAGTGCCAATTAATTGTGTTTAATCTAAATACTAAAGGGCTTAGTGTTGATAACGCTTAAAGCGCCGCCACTAATGTTACAGTGTTTGAAAATACAATATAATCAATATCTTACTTATCGTTATCGTTATGCAGCCAACTTCATGTTAAACAGTCAGCTGTTCAGTTTGTTTTTACATTACATTATCGAAGACAGAATTTTTATTTCATGTCATGTCGGAATTTTTTATTAAAGTTTTGCAAAACGAAACACAAAGTGACAAAGAATTAGATATAAAACATTTCATTTATATACACAGTAAATGGATAGAGGATGTTGTAAAACTGCAACTATATATCCCGACCAATAATTCGACATACAAAGCTACACTAAAATATGATGAAATTGAAAAGGCGGCAAACGATTTGGAAATTTCATATAATGATTTCATTGATGAATGCAAAAAAGTGTTAAGCAAGCAAACAGTTGGTTTCAAATATGAATTTGATAATGAATTGGAACATTTTCGTATTATTAAATGTGGAGAATTTGATACAATTTATATTGATTTGCCAATGAATAAAATTGATAATATTCAAAGTCTTCTAGATGCTGCATTAGAATGTGGAAAAGAAATGCCGGCTGCCACTGTTGTTGCTACAGAATCGCAGTTGCAAATGTCAGCTACTAGTTCAAGTAATTTAGCAGTAGAATATGAAAATTTTATTCATGTTTCAAAGAAAATGCAAAGAACATTGATAAAAAAATTCTTGCTAATATTGAATACTAAAAAAAAGCGTATTGAAGAGCTTGAAATTAATATAAAAGAGCTGCAAGATGCCAAAAGATTAGGCAAAAGAAATACGCAAGCGCAAGTAGCTGAAGATAATGATGATGATGATGATGAAGTCATAGCTAAGGAAACGACAGAAAGAAAAGCAAATGATGATGATGATGATACGGATGATGAAGACTTCAATAGAAAAGTTAAGAAAGTCAAGAAAAATAAAAACAATGAAAAAGATAAAGATAATAATGATAATGATGATGATGATGATGAAGACGACTTTGATATGGAAACGCAACCCATGACACAAAAAGATTAATATCAAAAAATAATCAAAAAAAATGTATTCCCCCCAATCTAAACATCACCGCTTAGTATTTTTTATATTTGCTGAAATTTCGTTGCACGAAGAGAAATGAAATAAACATTCTGCATAAGGATTTATTTCCATTCCAGTGAATTTATTTTTTTTTATTATTATTTTTTTGTTTTTAATAAATTAACTTTATAATAAGGTGTGTGTGTGTGTATATATATGTATAAATAAACAACAAATAGATTTTTAAAACAATAATATACTTTACAATTATGTGTATGTGTATGTGTATGTGTGTGTGTGTGTGTGTGTCTCTGTATGTGTTAATTCTCTGGTATTCATAGCTTAGAATTAGAGCAAAAAAAAAAAAAGGAAAAAATTATAGTAGAAGAAAGTTTTGGAATATTTTACAATTATCATTGCAGTTTTATATAAACTTTAAGTTCTGATTAGATTATTATTATTATACTTTTG
>JBAMBR010007089.1:0-21589 GCA_037044475.1 Zaprionus obscuricornis
GCAGTGTGTTTTAACGAGATGTCAGCAAGCTGGTAACTACGTTTCAATTCCTTATTCCATCGTTTATTATGTTAACTAATTTGTTTCTTTCCCACTAATGTAAGCTAGGATTGGACAAATATCGTATATCGATATTCTTAATTTTAATGTTTTCCAATGTCGGTATATTTTGTATGAATGTTAAAATTGTAGGGTAATTATCGTATATCCTGTAATCTTGTTTTGGTGAGCTAGGTATTATTTGTAGTATTAAGAAAATGTTGTTCAAACTGTTGCTTCACGATAATAATAAATTCCAGAAAATAACTGAAAGTAAACCTATAATTTAATTCCTTAATCTTTTTAGAAAATCAAAACAAGTTTTTACAATTTCCATAAATGTATATACATAAAATGATTTTTATTCTTTTTTTTTGCATTTGTTTTTGTTTTAAGTATTAAATATCATGTAATTTAAGTTTCATTTCTTGAATTCTTAGATTTCATATTCAAAAACTTACTTTTTGATTACTTCTTACATTTTTCTCTTTCTATAAAAAAAATCTTACTCTGTTTATTTTTTCGACTTTTTCTTCTTTTTCAAAACCTTACTCTTCTTTTTGCTTTTCACATCCTTTCGCTTTTCACTTCGGACTGACTCTGATGAGGAGCATTTTTTAAGTTTTTTAGGTTTCTTATCTTTGCGTCTTTTATATTCAGCATCAGATGTATTAGATGTTGATGTAACTTCTTTTTTATTTAAATTATCAAATTTTGAAATTTTACTTGAGTTATGCTCATCAAATTTTCGAAAAGGGTTGTCTGGACGACATGGTCTTGAGGCAATCGATGAAACCAATCTTGTTTCTTGACCTCCAGGCTTAGAGCTTCGACTGTAGCCACCACTACGACTTCGATCTGATTCATAATTTCTTTTCTCAATTTTTGAAGCCGATATTGTTGACTTGTCTCTAGATTGATGTCTGTATTTATTCTGATCAGATAAGTTTGAATCTTTGTGTGTCTTAGCTGAGATTTCACGATCCCGCGACCTACGACTTCTATAATCACTTCTTTCTGATGTTACAACACGTTCTTTAGAATCTTTATCCCTTCGCCTAGAGCTATAACTACCAGAATTATTTCTCTGTTTGCCATCACTTGAGTTCACATCAGAATTTTCCCTTCTATTATTTCTTGAGCGATCCGATGAATAATTTCTTTCACTTACAACTTTATTACCTAATCGTTCTTTAACTGATTTATTAACATTTGAAGATTTTGGTGAATGTGATCGATCCCTGTGATCACTTTTTAATGAAACTGAGGGATCACGACTGCTGCTGCTACGCTTGGAATCTATTACAACTTTAAACTCAACTGGTCGTATAGCATTTATAGCTTTAGCAAAAATCGCATTCTCTGCCTTACGAAGAACATCCGATGTTATTTCCGATTGCTCTTGACTTTTATTACTGGACATTTTTCTACATGGATCCAAAAGATTACTATTATAATTATTATCATCTAGTTCCCATTTAGACATTTGAATATCATTAAGTTCGCTATGGGATGATAAGACAGCGGCTTCTCTATTTAATTCATGATCCGTTTGTTCTGCGTTTATAATAAATTCATTTCGCTTTATATTATTATCAATTTCCATGGAATTTCTTATGTTTTGAGGTAAACTATTTGAGTTATATTCAGTGTGTTGGTCATCAGATAGTTTTCCATCATTATTACTATCTAAACATTTCTCTGGTGAAGGCTCAATACTATCCGTGTATGATTTTTTATTCTTATCCTTTTTCTCCTTCTTATCTTTCTTACTCTTCTTGCGTTCCGAACGTTCAGACTTTACCTTTTTCTTTTTCTTACGGTCTTTTAATTGCAGATTTGTCTTACTGTTAGTATTCTCTTTTTCTGTATTCTCCGTATTGGAGTCTATACGTTCCCGTTCTTCTGATTTCGCATCATCATGTATATCATTGCTCATTTTCAAATACACCAATTGTTCATCCAAATTTTTCTCAAACTTCTTATCAATTTTATCTCTTCTGTCTGGCGTCCTTGGAGGGCTACTATTATGCATATCTGTATATTCAGCTTTCGACATTTTGGGAATTTTCGACTTAGCTGGAGGAGTAAGACTTCGTGAATTATGATGATGCTGTTGGATTGGTTTAATTTCAATATTCTTATTTGCACATGGTCTTTGTCTTTTACGCGATAGATGCTGTTCATCCAAATTTTTCGAATTATCTGTTTCTATTACAATATTATTTCTGTTTGGCTCAATGTCATGATGATGTACATGCTCAATTTGTAATGATTCAAAGCCAGGCGGTGGCGGTTCTAGTGTATCTGGTTTCGACCCACCAAATGATTTAGTCACAGATCTTTCTCTTATGCGCACTTTATGTGCTGGTTTGGGCGATGGTGAACGACGATGAATATATCTGTAAAATAATTAACAATACATATTTGACAGTAAGTAATTTGTGTATAAATATAATAGTAATGTGCATGTAAGTAAAGGGCAAAAACCTTCATAAATATACAAATTTGTAATTAAATAAAAATAAAAACAAAATCAATAAAATATATACAATAAAAATATCTTCGGTGTTTCATGACGCCATCGGGAGCCGATACGGGACAAACACTGATCCTCATAAGAAAGTAGTTAAATATGCTGGCAAATATCACAATCTATTGGGGATGCTTCCAGGAGTATTTTTTTTTTTTTTTGTTATCTCTAATCGAGATGCAAACGATTTCATAGCTAGTGAACTAGGAAGTTCGACTTAATTGAAAGAGGAAGTTGAAACTGCAAAAAATGCCAATAATAGAGCTTAAGTTGCATTATTAAAACACATTTGACATTAACATAGTTTTTTTTAAGCGTATGTGAAGAAAGAAAATTTTCTCAGGATACTTACATCCCTGTTGATGGGGGAGATTGTAGACTGATTCATTTCCATCCCTTCACTTCGATATCTATGATTCTAAGGCTAAGATTAAATTGACAGAAATCGGATATACATCTGTCGAACACATACATTGATATTATAATTATTTATCTGAATAATAAAAATAAAATTACCTTTAAAAACACTAAATGACACAAAGTTTCATCGATATAGGAATATTTAAGGATAAAATTAGAAATCAATAAAACTTTTTATAACATATTATGTTTTTTAATCGGCGTCAACCGAAATCCGAAGTTTAACTGAAAAAACGAAAACTTACTTAATTCAGCAACTAGAGATAGTAGTTAAGAAGAAGTAAATTAATATCAATCGTTTATTTTTTTTTTTTAGTTTGTTTTTTTTTTCCAAGTAACTAACTAAAATCATAGATATAGAAATGTTTTATCACATGAGTGAATCTTTGATATTTATCTAACTCTTAAATAATCAAATTCACTATCCTGATATACTACTGTGATCACGATAAAAAATATGTATGTTTATATGTCTTATCACAGAATACTTATCGGTTTTTGTGTATAGTTTGCTGTCGCATTGCTACGTTTGTAGGAAAATATTACGTATTCGGTTATTTATTTATAACCAACATGTGTGTTTGTGTGTGTGTGTATGTGTTTGTTGTGTGAGTGTTTGTTTTTGTGTATGAAGTATCTGTATGGTATATAAATATATATGTATAAGAGAGTCTTAAACAAGCATGAATAACCTCTTCTTCTTGTCACTTGGTGAATTGGATCCATTACTTGAGTGGCGTACATTACGGCTTGGTCGTCTTTCATAGCTATATTCACGTTTTCGTTCCCTCGATCTTTCCCGCTTATCCTTCATACTTATTTCCCTCGATGAGCCCCGGGTGTAGACGGGAGATTTAAAGCGATGCCGTAACCTTCCCGGTGATCTAGATCTATGATGTACTGGACTCCGACGTCGATCTTCTTTTTGTTTTTCTTTTTCCTTCATAATGCGATTGAAAGCTTCAAGTGGATCATCAATAAGTCTGGAATAACATATAAAATATAATTATATGTATTAGATATTTCTTTCAAAAGAAAATATATCGATAAAATGTAATGAATATATATCATATTGATATATATTTATTATTAATACTTGTTGCAAGAACTTACCCAGTGCCAACTTTAGCTGCGACTCCTTGATAAATAGACGCCAAATTTGTTGATTGATATTGATTTTGTGTCGGGTTAATATTTATGTTTCCCGGCGGAATATATGGTTGATTCATTTGATGGACAGGTTGACTTGGAGGATAATGACCAAAACTAAAATTGAATAAAGAAAAAATATAGAATTATTATACAATTAGAGAAATAACTTATTAGAGAAATAATAGAAAATAATTCTTCATTGATTGTACTTACTTCATTGGCGGCCTATGTGGCATATTATTATAGCCATTATTATTATATGGAGTCATGTGTAGCAATGATGTTGGACATCTTGGCATTGGTGTATATTGTGGCTGCTGCTTATACATGCCAATGCGATGTTGTTGCTGTTCAACATTTTCTCTTTGCTCGTTCATATTATGATTTGGAAATGGATGATGATTACCAACTGGAGTTGGTAGAAGACTCCGTTCATTTTGTGGCTTATGATTATCACTTTTTGGATAAGATTTCATAAGCGGTTTTATCTCTGGCTCTGATTTATATTCATAGTTCTGTTCACGCCGTTGTACATTATGATTGCCATGGTGTGGTTTTTGTGAGTAAGGGGGTGAAGCCTAAATAATAATACAAAATAATCGATAAATTAATATAATTATGAAAGGAAAAATAAAGAGAAATTACTGTTAAATTTACCTGTGTTTTAATATTATCTCTAAGAATAATATTGGTCTCCTGCAATTTCGGTGGCATTTTTATGGTAATGTTATCCTCATAGTCTGAATCCGACTTATCCTTTTCCTTTTTTAATGACTCCAAAATATTTGTATTTGTATTTGTAGTAGTATTTGCAATTGTATTTGCATTAGCATTTGATGTTGTATTAGTAGTTGTATTTGTTGTAGTTATATTTGTAGCGCTATTTGCAGTTTTATTTATATTTGAGTTTCCATTCGAATTACCACTTACATTTACACTTGGACTTGCACTTGCATTTACACTTGCACTTGCACTTGCATTTACAATTCCACTTGCACTTGCATTTGTATTTGCTGTTGGTTCAGGAACTTCTGCTTCCACTTTAGTTTCTGTTATATTTTCAGTTTCCAATTCGTTTGTCGTATTTACGGGTTCTGGTGTTGGATCTTTAACAGCTTCCTCCTTTTTCTCAGTTATGGTATTTACTTTATTAGCTGAAAGTACAAATGGTAAAGTTAATAAATATTTATTTACATTTCTATATTCCAACTATGTATATATAAAAGCAAAAAATATATTTGAAATATTCTTACCCGGTTTAAATGATGCCAGCTTATATCCGGTTTCATTCTTAAAATTGTTAACCGAGTTTCTCAAAAAACGATTTGGAATCAATGATCCTGGCGAACAATTTTTCTCTTTACAGTCTGGACATTCGCTATCCTCCGATTCTAACAATGATGTGCGAACGCCTGAAATAAATAGCAACAAGTTATTTTAATTTAGTTTATTTTGTTTAAATTAAATTATACATACGAGTATACTTACAATCATCGCAAAAAGAACTGCCACAACATGGAATCATAACAGCATCGACGAATATATTTCTACAGATACCACAAATAAGATCTTCGGGGATTTCTTGTTCCTTTTCAGTGGATAGTAAATATTTTGCAGTTTCTGGTTCTGTTGATCTAAAAGAAAATAAATTGAATTTATTGATTCAAGTTGAACTTAAAACGTGTTAAATATATAATTAATATATATATTTACTGTTCGGGCTTATCTCGAAACGATCGTGGAATTCCTGTATTTCGTTTTACTTCAAATTGCTCTTTGCCAGACGAAAACGAACAGTTCTTTATCCAGTGTCCACCTCGTTTACACTTGTTACACCGATACGATGCTGGTACTTCACCAACCTGAGATTGTCCCTTAATGCGATGATACCTACATCAAAAAACAACAAATAAATAGAGAAAATTCTTCAAGGATACTTTTTAACTGTACGTGCTTACGTTTTAGGATCATAATCAGCTGTACTTTGCATCATCATAGCCTGGATTTTATCTTCTTCACTTCCTTGCATTTTAAACAAGTCCATATTCAAACTATCAGGTTTATTTGTTGATGCAGTTGACATTGCATTCTCTGCTGATGTGGTGTCCCATCCTTTTTTTATTGGATGAGCAATGGGAATCCGTGAAATAATTAGCGTAGTATTTTTTGGTATTAAAAAATGGTCATCTTTATATTCTGTAAAATTAAAAAATAAAATATTATTATAGTTATAAATATTAATCCATGCAGTAATGAATTCACAATTAATTTATATGTTTACCTTCTTTATTTTGGGCATTGGTTATTTGAAGATCAAAATCAATAATTTTGCCTAAACGTTTCTGCTGCACTATTTCCCTTTTTAAGTCAGCAACAGAAATATGAAGTCCGTCAAATGTTATTGTATCGAAATGCAAGGTACTTTTAAACTTATAGTGTACCGACATTTTGACATATCTAAAAATGGAAAAAAATAAAATAAATATTATAATTATTAAGCAATAAATACAGAGTAAGGAAAAAAATATAAAAACAGTTTTCCACTGCTTAAAGCGTGGCAAGAACACACGGTGCTCATAATGTGCATCCTTTCAACAGAATTTACATCCCTTGCATAGACACACGCACACAAACCTGGGGTGCGTCTTTTTGCTTGCAATACAATATATATTTATTCATACATACGAAAAAATGTAGCTGTATATGTAACCAGCCGGATCAGAGCACTATATCCTCTAGCAGCAACAGAAACAACAAGATTGTATCATAAATATTGCTACCATAGAAACGATCGTTGAAAATGAGTTTTTACAATTTACATAGAAACATTTACAACACAAACACACTCGTACATATTATTATTATAATCCATATATGGATCCAAGAACAGTTTAAAAATTAAGTATGCTTTGAACTTTCTTTTATTTTTTTTTCTTCAATTTTCGTATGTAAAAACGTTGACGTTCATGTCAATTAATTTGTTTGTAGTGTTTGATGTAAAGTTGAAAAACTAGGTTGAAAACGAATGAACAACCAACAATGTTTGTACACAAACGTGTGCGTGCAAAAACCTTGCAATTAATATGTATTTATATATATACATATGTATACATATATACATACATAAATATATATATATGTATGTTGTGTACAAGAATATGCACATACATGTGTATCACTTTTGCGTATGTGTCTACATACGTACGTAGTTTACGTAAAACCGTATACAATATTTAAATTAACAGTTCATGGAAGTCGGAAAAAATGTCATATTTACATACAGTCAACATATGTACATACGCGTGCATACATACATACATATGTACATGTATTTCGTGCGATTCAATCGCAAATATACCAGACAAAATTAAAAAAAACTCTCATTCATATGCTTACACATATGTATGCATGTGCATATCTTCGTGTATTATCTCGGTTCTAAAAATCTTCATGGATGCTTAAAAATCGAATTTAAATATTGTATACGGTTTTACATTAAAGTACGTACGTATGTAGACACATACGCAAAAGTGATACACATGTATGTGCATATTCTTGTACACAACATACATATATATATATTTATGTATGTATATATGTATACATATGTATATATATAAATACATATTAATTGCAAGGTTTTTGCACGCACACGTTTGTGTACAAACATTGTTGGTTGTTCATTCGTTTTCAACCTAGTTTTTCAACTTTACATCAAACACTACAAACAAATTAATTGACATGAACGTCAACGTTTTTACATACGAAAATTGAAGAAAAAAAAATAAAAGAAAGTTCAAAGCATACTTAATTTTTAAACTGTTCTTGGATCCATATATGGATTATAATAATAATATGTACGAGTGTGTTTGTGTTGTAAATGTTTCTATGTAAATTGTAAAAACTCATTTTCAACGATCGTTTCTATGGTAGCAATATTTATGATACAATCTTGTTGTTTCTGTTGCTGCTAGAGGATATAGTGCTCTGATCCGGCTGGTTACATATACAGCTACATTTTTTCGTATGTATGAATAAATATATATTGTATTGCAAGCAAAAAGACGCACCCCAGGTTTGTGTGCGTGTGTCTATGCAAGGGATGTAAATTCTGTTGAAAGGATGCACATTATGAGCACCGTGTGTTCTTGCCACGCTTTAAGCAGTGGAAAACTGTTTTTATATTTTTTTCCTTACTCTGTATTTATTGCTTAATAATTATAATATTTATTTTATTTTTTTCCATTTTTAGATATGTCAAAATGTCGGTACACTATAAGTTTAAAAGTACCTTGCATTTCGATACAATAACATTTGACGGACTTCATATTTCTGTTGCTGACTTAAAAAGGGAAATAGTGCAGCAGAAACGTTTAGGCAAAATTATTGATTTTGATCTTCAAATAACCAATGCCCAAAATAAAGAAGGTAAACATATAAATTAATTGTGAATTCATTACTGCATGGATTAATATTTATAACTATAATAATATTTTATTTTTTAATTTTACAGAATATAAAGATGACCATTTTTTAATACCAAAAAATACTACGCTAATTATTTCACGGATTCCCATTGCTCATCCAATAAAAAAAGGATGGGACACCACATCAGCAGAGAATGCAATGTCAACTGCATCAACAAATAAACCTGATAGTTTGAATATGGACTTGTTTAAAATGCAAGGAAGTGAAGAAGATAAAATCCAGGCTATGATGATGCAAAGTACAGCTGATTATGATCCTAAAACGTAAGCACGTACAGTTAAAAAGTATCCTTGAAGAATTTTCTCTATTTATTTGTTGTTTTTTGATGTAGGTATCATCGCATTAAGGGACAATCTCAGGTTGGTGAAGTACCAGCATCGTATCGGTGTAACAAGTGTAAACGAGGTGGACACTGGATAAAGAACTGTTCGTTTTCGTCTGGCAAAGAGCAATTTGAAGTAAAACGAAATACAGGAATTCCACGATCGTTTCGAGATAAGCCCGAACAGTAAATATATATATTAATTATATATTTAACACGTTTTAAGTTCAACTTGAATCAATAAATTCAATTTATTTTCTTTTAGATCAACAGAACCAGAAACTGCAAAATATTTACTATCCACTGAAAAGGAACAAGAAATCCCCGAAGATCTTATTTGTGGTATCTGTAGAAATATATTCGTCGATGCTGTTATGATTCCATGTTGTGGCAGTTCTTTTTGCGATGATTGTAAGTATACTCGTATGTATAATTTAATTTAAACAAAATAAACTAAATTAAAATAACTTGTTGCTATTTATTTCAGGCGTTCGCACATCATTGTTAGAATCGGAGGATAGCGAATGTCCAGACTGTAAAGAGAAAAATTGTTCGCCAGGATCATTGATTCCAAATCGTTTTTTGAGAAACTCGGTTAACAATTTTAAGAATGAAACCGGATATAAGCTGGCATCATTTAAACCGGGTAAGAATATTTCAAATATATTTTTTGCTTTTATATATACATAGTTGGAATATAGAAATGTAAATAAATATTTATTAACTTTACCATTTGTACTTTCAGCTAATAAAGTAAATACCATAACTGAGAAAAAGGAGGAAGCTGTTAAAGATCCAACACCAGAACCCGTAAATACGACAAACGAATTGGAAACTGAAAATATAACAGAAACTAAAGTGGAAGCAGAAGTTCCTGAACCAACAGCAAATACAAATGCAAGTGCAAGTGGAATTGTAAATGCAAGTGCAAGTGCAAGTGTAAATGCAAGTGCAAGTCCAAGTGTAAATGTAAGTGGTAATTCGAATGGAAACTCAAATATAAATAAAACTGCAAATAGCGCTACAAATATAACTACAACAAATACAACTACTAATACAACATCAAATGCTAATGCAAATACAATTGCAAATACTACTACAAATACAAATACAAATATTTTGGAGTCATTAAAAAAGGAAAAGGATAAGTCGGATTCAGACTATGAGGATAACATTACCATAAAAATGCCACCGAAATTGCAGGAGACCAATATTATTCTTAGAGATAATATTAAAACACAGGTAAATTTAACAGTAATTTCTCTTTATTTTTCCTTTCATAATTATATTAAATTATCGATTATTTTGTATTATTATTTAGGCTTCACCCCCTTACTCACAAAAACCACACCATGGCAATCATAATGTACAACGGCGTGAACAGAACTATGAATATAAATCAGAGCCAGAGATAAAACCGCTTATGAAATCTTATCCAAAAAGTGATAATCATAAGCCACAAAATGAACGGAGTCTTCTACCAACTCCAGTTGGTAATCATCATCCATTTCCAAATCATAATATGAACGAGCAAAGAGAAAATGTTGAACAGCAACAACATCGCATTGGCATGTATAAGCAGCAGCCACAATATACACCAATGCCAAGATGTCCAACATCATTGCTACACATGACTCCATATAATAATAATGGCTATAATAATATGCCACATAGGCCGCCAATGAAGTAAGTACAATCAATGAAGAATTATTTTCTATTATTTCTCTAATAAGTTATTTCTCTAATTGTATAATAATTCTATATTTTTTCTTTATTCAATTTTAGTTTTGGTCATTATCCTCCAAGTCAACCTGTCCATCAAATGAATCAACCATATATTCCGCCGGGAAACATAAATATTAACCCGACACAAAATCAATATCAATCAACAAATTTGGCGTCTATTTATCAAGGAGTCGCAGCTAAAGTTGGCACTGGGTAAGTTCTTGCAACAAGTATTAATAATAAATATATATCAATATGATATATATTCATTACATTTTATCGATATATTTTCTTTTGAAAGAAATATCTAATACATATAATTATATTTTATATGTTATTCCAGACTTATTGATGATCCACTTGAAGCTTTCAATCGCATTATGAAGGAAAAAGAAAAACAAAAAGAAGATCGACGTCGGAGTCCAGTACATCATAGATCTAGATCACCGGGAAGGTTACGGCATCGCTTTAAATCTCCCGTCTACACCCGGGGCTCATCGAGGGAAATAAGTATGAAGGATAAGCGGGAAAGATCGAGGGAACGAAAACGTGAATATAGCTATGAAAGACGACCAAGCCGTAATGTACGCCACTCAAGTAATGGATCCAATTCACCAAGTGACAAGAAGAAGAGGTTATTCATGCTTGTTTAAGACTCTCTTATACATATATATTTATATACCATACAGATACTTCATACACAAAAACAAACACTCACACAACAAACACATACACACACACACAAACACACATGTTGGTTATAAATAAATAACCGAATACGTAATATTTTCCTACAAACGTAGCAATGCGACAGCAAACTATACACAAAAACCGATAAGTATTCTGTGATAAGACATATAAACATACATATTTTTTATCGTGATCACAGTAGTATATCAGGATAGTGAATTTGATTATTTAAGAGTTAGATAAATATCAAAGATTCACTCATGTGATAAAACATTTCTATATCTATGATTTTAGTTAGTTACTTGGAAAAAAAAAACAAACTAAAAAAAAAAATAAACGATTGATATTAATTTACTTCTTCTTAACTACTATCTCTAGTTGCTGAATTAAGTAAGTTTTCGTTTTTTCAGTTAAACTTCGGATTTCGGTTGACGCCGATTAAAAAACATAATATGTTATAAAAAGTTTTATTGATTTCTAATTTTATCCTTAAATATTCCTATATCGATGAAACTTTGTGTCATTTAGTGTTTTTAAAGGTAATTTTATTTTTATTATTCAGATAAATAATTATAATATCAATGTATGTGTTCGACAGATGTATATCCGATTTCTGTCAATTTAATCTTAGCCTTAGAATCATAGATATCGAAGTGAAGGGATGGAAATGAATCAGTCTACAATCTCCCCCATCAACAGGGATGTAAGTATCCTGAGAAAATTTTCTTTCTTCACATACGCTTAAAAAAAACTATGTTAATGTCAAATGTGTTTTAATAATGCAACTTAAGCTCTATTATTGGCATTTTTTGCAGTTTCAACTTCCTCTTTCAATTAAGTCGAACTTCCTAGTTCACTAGCTATGAAATCGTTTGCATCTCGATTAGAGATAACAAAAAAAAAAAAAAATACTCCTGGAAGCATCCCCAATAGATTGTGATATTTGCCAGCATATTTAACTACTTTCTTGTGAGGATCAGTGTTTGTCCCGTATCGGCTCCCGATGGCGTCATGAAACACCGAAGATATTTTTATTGTATATATTTTATTGATTTTGTTTTTATTTTTATTTAATTACAAATTTGTATATTTATGAAGGTTTTTGCCCTTTACTTACATGCACATTACTATTATATTTATACACAAATTACTTACTGTCAAATATGTATTGTTAATTATTTTACAGATATATTCATCGTCGTTCACCATCGCCCAAACCAGCACATAAAGTGCGCATAAGAGAAAGATCTGTGACTAAATCATTTGGTGGGTCGAAACCAGATACACTAGAACCGCCACCGCCTGGCTTTGAATCATTACAAATTGAGCATGTACATCATCATGACATTGAGCCAAACAGAAATAATATTGTAATAGAAACAGATAATTCGAAAAATTTGGATGAACAGCATCTATCGCGTAAAAGACAAAGACCATGTGCAAATAAGAATATTGAAATTAAACCAATCCAACAGCATCATCATAATTCACGAAGTCTTACTCCTCCAGCTAAGTCGAAAATTCCCAAAATGTCGAAAGCTGAATATACAGATATGCATAATAGTAGCCCTCCAAGGACGCCAGACAGAAGAGATAAAATTGATAAGAAGTTTGAGAAAAATTTGGATGAACAATTGGTGTATTTGAAAATGAGCAATGATATACATGATGATGCGAAATCAGAAGAACGGGAACGTATAGACTCCAATACGGAGAATACAGAAAAAGAGAATACTAACAGTAAGACAAATCTGCAATTAAAAGACCGTAAGAAAAAGAAAAAGGTAAAGTCTGAACGTTCGGAACGCAAGAAGAGTAAGAAAGATAAGAAGGAGAAAAAGGATAAGAATAAAAAATCATACACGGATAGTATTGAGCCTTCACCAGAGAAAGGTTTAGAAAGTAATAATGATGGAAAACTATCTGATGACCAACACACTGAATATAACTCAAATAGTTTACCTCAAAACATAAGAAATTCCATGGAAATTGATAATAATATAAAGCGAAATGAATTTATTATAAACGCAGAACAAACGGATCATGAATTAAATAGAGAAGCCGCTGTCTTATCATCCCATAGCGAACTTAATGATATTCAAATGTCTAAATGGGAACTAGATGATAATAATTATAATAGTAATCTTTTGGATCCATGTAGAAAAATGTCCAGTAATAAAAGTCAAGAGCAATCGGAAATAACATCGGATGTTCTTCGTAAGGCAGAGAATGCGATTTTTGCTAAAGCTATAAATGCTATACGACCAGTTGAGTTTAAAGTTGTAATAGATTCCAAGCGTAGCAGCAGCAGTCGTGATCCCTCAGTTTCATTAAAAAGTGATCACAGGGATCGATCACATTCACCAAAATCTTCAAATGTTAATAAATCAGTTAAAGAACGATTAGGTAATAAAGTTGTAAGTGAAAGAAATTATTCATCGGATCGCTCAAGAAATAATAGAAGGGAAAATTCTGATGTGAACTCAAGTGATGGCAAACAGAGAAATAATTCTGGTAGTTATAGCTCTAGGCGAAGGGATAAAGATTCTAAAGAACGTGTTGTAACATCAGAAAGAAGTGATTATAGAAGTCGTAGGTCGCGGGATCGTGAAATCTCAGCTAAGACACACAAAGATTCAAACTTATCTGATCAGAATAAATACAGACATCAATCTAGAGACAAGTCAACAATATCGGCTTCAAAAATTGAGAAAAGAAATTATGAATCAGATCGAAGTCGTAGTGGTGGCTACAGTCGAAGCTCTAAGCCTGGAGGTCAAGAAACAAGATTGGTTTCATCGATTGCCTCAAGACCATGTCGTCCAGACAACCCTTTTCGAAAATTTGATGAGCATAACTCAAGTAAAATTTCAAAATTTGATAATTTAAATAAAAAAGAAGTTACATCAACATCTAATACATCTGATGCTGAATATAAAAGACGCAAAGATAAGAAACCTAAAAAACTTAAAAAATGCTCCTCATCAGAGTCAGTCCGAAGTGAAAAGCGAAAGGATGTGAAAAGCAAAAAGAAGAGTAAGGTTTTGAAAAAGAAGAAAAAGTCGAAAAAATAAACAGAGTAAGATTTTTTTTATAGAAAGAGAAAAATGTAAGAAGTAATCAAAAAGTAAGTTTTTGAATATGAAATCTAAGAATTCAAGAAATGAAACTTAAATTACATGATATTTAATACTTAAAACAAAAACAAATGCAAAAAAAAAGAATAAAAATCATTTTATGTATATACATTTATGGAAATTGTAAAAACTTGTTTTGATTTTCTAAAAAGATTAAGGAATTAAATTATAGGTTTACTTTCAGTTATTTTCTGGAATTTATTATTATCATGAAGCAACAGTTTGAACAACATTTTCTTAATACTACAAATAATACCTAGCTCACCAAAACAAGATTACAGGATATACGATAATTACCCTACAATTTTAACATTCATACAAAATATACCGACATTGGAAAACATTAAAATTAAGAATATCGATATACGATATTTGTCCAATCCTAGCTTACATTAGTGGGAAAGAAACAAATTAGTTAACATAATAAACGATGGAATAAGGAATTGAAACGTAGTTACCAGCTTGCTGACATCTCGTTAAAACACACTGCACGTGTAACGTGGCCTGTGTAATTTGGTGTATGCGTATGTGTTTGTTTTTTTTCAGAGATCTGCATGAATGCGCTTGTGATTTGAGGTCAATAGAGTACAGAGTGTAAATGATTGTAAAAGACAACGAAATAAATTTGAATGAAGCCGTCTCAAAGCAAATGTCAGTGCCTGTTAATGAAGCGAAATAAAGCATATGACAACAGAGATTATTCAATATACTCGAATGATTACTATGCTGCAGCTGCAGCTGCATCCAATTGGTTTTAGGTTTGGCCACAATTGCACTTTATAAAATTATAATTCATGCTGCGCCGCGCAAGCTTAACAGATTCTCATTTTCTCCACAGTACATACTATTTTTTTAGTTGCATACTTTGTAGGATCTACTAAAAGCAAGAGTAAGTCATGCATGAGCTATTAAAAGTATACTAGCTAAATTTTATCAACCGCTTGTACTTTGTGGGGAAGTTGTATATTTGAATGGTTATATGAATAATTTGCTGTTATTTGAAATAAATAAAAATACTTGAATTAAGTGTACGTTGAATTCAAAGTTAAATACATATTGGATTTGTTGGACTCGCTTGATATTGAATGTTATGTACGCATAAACAAGATTTTGTAAACAAATAACACAAAAAAAACTAGTTTTTTTTAATGAACAAAAATATATAAAAAGAAAAACAAAAAATTAGACTGAACCAGTAAATAATGGTGACTGCTCAAAAGTAGTAGACACAAGTTTTATGTCATTGCAGAGGAAAGAGTAATCAAGTTGCATAGGGTAGGGGTGAGCGATTTCCTACAACTGAATCTGTAACTGCAACTGCAACTGCAACTGAAAAAAAAAAACACATTTTGGTGACGAGCTCTTACAATTGTATCGACACACACTCATAACTATTCCTAATAAATGCTACACACAGACATACACACACACACACATACACACTCATACATAGTAATATTCATGTTGCTAGTTTTTGTTTTTGGATAACAAACAAATATGCATTTTACTAGTCAACCGCAGCCGACAAAACTTATGTACAAATACAATGAATAAACGTAGACGTACATATGCAGATATACATGCATACATATATACATACATACATACATACATAGCTATATATTACAGTGCAAAACCACTCTCACTTTCGTCAAGCCGAGTGTAAACGAGTTCCACTTTTGCTCTCTGTGTGGTGTGTGGTGAGTTATTCTGCTGCTGTTGTCAGCGTGTTGTAAAGCTGCGATTTTTGCTGCTGTTCCGTTAATTAGGGCCGAACTTTCAACAAGCTGCATCGGCAAAGCGCCGCTGCTGCTGCTGATGTTGCTGCTGCTGCTCTGAGACAAATCGAGATCTAAGCACGTCTCGTGTACAGAAAAGTTTCACCTACGGTTAAGTTCGGTTGTGATTTATGAAAATACTCTACGGCTACG
The DNA here is from genome assembly GCA_037044475.1 of Zaprionus obscuricornis. Classification (NCBI taxonomy): domain Eukaryota; kingdom Metazoa; phylum Arthropoda; class Insecta; order Diptera; family Drosophilidae; genus Zaprionus; species Zaprionus obscuricornis. Next base: position 16,438 of record JBAMBR010007089.1, read on the forward strand.
ATTGTGACTACAGCAACGACAAAAACAAAAGCGACAACAACTACAACCAGGGACTTTGCAATTCTGTCTCAATGTTGAATTTATTGTGGAGCCTTTTTGTAGTGTATGCGATTTTAAATAAAATACAGAAAAAATATTCAGCATAAAATAATAATTGTAATATAGCGAAACGATTTCTAAAATTGAAAAATTAATTAAATTAAATTATAAATATCCTTAAATAAAAATATGCATTTTAAGCTTTAATACATAAGGCAATACAATACATATGTACATGTATGTAACGTACATAATATTTATGTATGTATGTAATTGTGCTTGTCTGCATTATCAAAATATCTGATTTTTTTAAAGGTCAAACTTGAAAAAAAAAATAAGCAACAACAACAATGAATTACAGCTAAAATATTACTGTAATATTGTGTATTCTCCGTGTGTCTGTGTATTAGTGCAATTACGAAAAAAACAATAAATTTATATACATATATATATAAAGAAACAAAATAAACAAGTATTATACAAGTAGATCGATGCCTTTAGCCTCAATATTTAAAAATATATATCTACAACTTTGAAGAAATTAAATATTAATAAATTTTGTATTTATTTATTTATTTTTTTTTATATTTATTTTGCCTTTGAATAGACAATGATTTATAATGTCAAATACGATCCTATATATGTATATGCATATACTATATATATATATATATATATATATATCTGCATATACATATTTATTTAAAGTCAAACTCAAACTAGATTACCATTTTGAAAGTACAAAATTTTTGTATAGCAAATAAATTATTTACTGGCGTTGCATTTGGTACGTACGTAAAAAAAAAAAATAAACGATCGTAAATGATGTATGTGTATTTAAAAGAGAGACGAAAAAAATGAGCACAAAAAAAGAAGAAATAAATACAATACAAGTATTTACAAAAATAAATAAAAAGAAATAGAAAAAGCAAAAGGAATTCATACGATATACGATCAAAGATATTAGATATATATGTACATATATACGTATACATTTATATATATAAATATGCCAGTTTTTGTTTTTGTTTTTTTTTTTATGCTCGCAGCGGTCTACTTGTATAACAGTTTTGTTAATACTTACTATGTGAATTGTAAATTGTGAATTGTGGGTTGTAAATTGTGAATTGTTATATATCGTAACGTAGTTTTTGTTGCCTTTTTCTCCATAGACTTGTAAGCACTTGGACTCATTACGAGTATTAGTTGCCGACCATTGGCCAAAAAAAAAACCAAGAGATAATTTTATAAGTAAAAGTAAACGAGAAAATCAAAGTGAAGTGGTAACAAAAAAATAATAATAATAATAAATAAATAAACGAACCAATTGATTGAGATAGACCATATATTATTATCTCTAAACTGTAAACTAAAAAAAATAAAAACTTAAATATATATATAAAAGTATACGGGCAATAGTTATAGTGGCATTGCGCTGCTACGTGGTCGCCGCCGTAATGATAGCCTTCCAGACGCGGTTCAGTGGCTGTCGACTGTCTTTAACAGCAGTTCTCTTGATCGCACATATCGTATATTCCGGTGTCTCGGCTGCAACTAGCACCGCCAGTGGTGGTGGTGCTGGCGGTGGTTCAGTGCGCTCCATTCTAAGTAGTGGAAATTCAAATTTACGCTTGGCGCTTCCACGAACGAGTGCAAGTCAAATAAATAGTGGCGGCGGCGGTGGTGGCGGTGCCGCTGCATCGAGCTTTAAACTTGCTGCAAAAACATTAAACTCAACACGCAATGGAAACTTGCGAACAAGGTAAAACTTATATATATATTTTTTTTTTCGTATATTATAATTTCAGTTCGTACATATACATTTGTATACATAAATTTATTATATATCTAGGCATCTAGGCATACGTAGTAAATGCAAAAAAAAAAATATTGTCTTTTTGTACTACAATTTGTGTAGCATTGATAGCAATGCTGCCGTTGCTGCTGCATTAGTATCTACTACAAGCTTATGTATATTGTGCGCTTTTGTGTGAGACCAAAATGTTCAAAACAAAAGATTGTGGCAACAAACTGGTTTTTGCACACTGGTTAACTGTAGTCTTCATAAACACATAAATAAAAACACACACACACACACATATATATATGGATATACAGACACATACACATACTACAACAACAACGAGTCTGAATGAAAAAGAAAATAAGCTACGACTATTTATTACGTCTGCTGCATACATACATACATACATTCAAATCTATAGATTGATACATATGTATATATGTATGTACATTGATACTCGTTGTATGAATGTAACTATGTAAGTAATATATTGTATCATATGTACATATGTACATATGTATGTATATACTAACAATTTATTGCGTGCATTCAATTTATGCTTTTACAATCAATATTTGCCCAACTTTTAGTTATTCGCTGTAATATTCGCCAAAAATTATAATTGCACATTTGTGAAAGCCTTTTGCAAGAACTTTTAACAACATTTCAGTTATTTATTTATTAATTTAAGCTTGCTTCATAAATTATTTCATTTGATTTAATAATAAAAATAAATTTAATAATTAAATAATAATTATTATTTTTGTTAAAGATACATTTACAGTTATTTATTTATTTCAAATATATTATATTATTATATTATTAAATGATCATTATTTTAAATGATTGTTATAGATTTAATTATTATTAATTAATTAATAATTAAAATTCAAATCTATTAATAATTAATTTATTTAAATTTTCTTATTTTTATAATTATAAATTTCATTATAATTACTATTCAATTAATTAATATTTATAAATAATTTAATATTTTTTAAGATTAAAATATTAATTTGTATTAACTTTATTATAGTTATTATTAATTTTATTATTGATTATAAAATATAATTTAATTTCATTAAGATTCATTTTATTATTCTTAATATTTTAAGTTATTGTTCATAACTATTTTTATTATTATTATTAATTTTTTTTTATTAATTTTCTTACTAATTTGATTACTTTTTTTTTATTATTGTCATACATTTTCTTGTATTTCTATTTTATATTTCCCATTTTTTATTCCTTTTCTTTTTGGCTTCATGTAAGAGTTGCACCCACCCACAAATAGCTGTCTTTCCATTTTCGGCTCTTCATTCGCTTTGGCATAGCTTCCGCATAGCTTTGAAGTAGCCCGCAAAATACACTTGGGGCTCCTATGTTTATACATATGTTTGCGCCTGTCCAGTTTTTGTTTTCCATAGTTTTTACAGTTGTGGACAAAAGTGTTTTTAGTTCTCTTCAACATGTGCAGACATCAAGAACTTTTCAGACTGTTATATAATTGTATCTGATTTTCACACAACAAAATTAAATAATGTGTGAGAGAATTGTAGTTCGACTGAACATGTTTGAGGTTTTGAGCCTATGCTTAAGTCTCCAAATTACTTTGTTAGCTGTGGTGGGAAGAGACATGTCAATGGTTATAGATAATTATCACGCTTCGTTGGAAAGTTCAAAGAAAACAAACAAAACAACAACAAAATATCAAATAAAATGCCTGAGTCTGAAACTTTTGGAGGGACCAGAGTGGGGGAATAGAGAGTTGAAAAAATTAAAAATTAAAAAAAAAATGTTTTGTCTTGAGGCGCCCCCGATGGCGTTTTAACAACATGATGTAAGCACGGGCATTGCCGGATTGCACATATACATTAAAAATATTTACACATTTACAGACACAGTCACTGACACGTGCATAAACATATACAGATATTTACATATGTATAAGTCCATAAAAATATATCAAATTGTATATATGAATAAGCTAACTATACAATTCAAAGTGTATGTTTATGGCGCACAGTGGCGCACACTAGACACTTTTTGGAGTTGCGAAAACATCATTTAATTTACTAAAGATTTCCTCAAAATATTTTTATTATTAGACGGCGGTAGAGGCCCAAATTACAAAAGATACGTTTGAGAAAGTAATGCCAATATTTTTTTTAAAAAAAAAAGGACAGATTGAGAAAAAAAACGGGAAAAATAGGATGAAAATATTATAAAAAGGACAAAAAGTTTGTTTGCAGTAATTTTATTTTTATTATTAAGATAATAGTTTTAAGGCATCTTCGAATATTTTTCCTTCGTCGTTATTGATTTCCTCATAAGTAGCCATGGAGCCAATTAATTGGAGATATTTTTCTGGTAAGTTATAATTATGACAACATAATTTATGACGAATCAATTCGAATCTGAAGAAAGAATACATGTACATGAATTTATAAGTGTTAAATTTTTGAAAATATATATATATTTACCTGATTGACAAAATGGAATTTAATGTATGTATGTATTTACTTACCTAGAAGCTTGGTTATACTTATATCGGTAGACTCATCAATTAACAGACTAAACTTTTCATTGCCCAAACTTTGAGATGCATATTAAAACTATAAACAAAAACAACAAGTATATATATATATAGAAACGACTGTTCTTTTATACATTGAACTGTGATAATTCCCATAAGAAACTTCAACTTAAAATTAAAGAAGTACAAATTGAATAACTTTCTTACAATGCTTACTGTCTATCATGAAATGTAGATATCATAAAAGATTAATTTTCAAGTTTTAACTATGTATTATAAATGTCCCGATTTTGCAATCAGGAACTAACAAAAATTATTTTAGACTCATTAGAGTGCCCCTCTCCACGGAAATCTTTAGTAAAAGGCGAAAGATTTATTCGACAACTGAAGAGAAGCCAGAGTACTTATTCCATGGATTTCTTAAGAATAGTCCAATGTTGCGGCTAAAACCGTTTGCGAATTATAAGAAACGAAACAGGAATGTCATTTTTTGTTGTATATGTAAGGGCGCATCGAAAGCAACCACCAAAATCACTTAACTTTCATTGCTTGCCATTTACACTGTTCGTGCTTTCAATAAGTGATATATGTATGTGCACACATTATCACAACTTTATAATTGTAATTCCCAAATGATTAAATCTACATTTTGTTGAGTTATGGTAGAATTTGTTATTTTAGTTATCGCTTCTCGGACTTAAGATCAAAAATGTAGTATCTGTTCTTATCTGCTTAACGTCTGATGGAGGACAACAAATGTTAAACTGAATTTT
>JBAMBR010007094.1:0-30388 GCA_037044475.1 Zaprionus obscuricornis
CGCAAACTGGCAGCCATTTGCACGTCGTCAGCGTTGAACACATTAAAATAAATGAGACTTTGCTGTAAGCAGATGCTGATGCCGATGTTGCATTGCTCGTTGCCCGTTGCCCGTTGCCCATTTCCCATACCCCAATGCTTATTGTGGTTGTTGTTGCTGCTGCTGTTGTTATTGCATTTCTACTTTCTCTTATTGTTGTTGTTGCTGTTGATGACGTTGTTGATAAAATGGCAAAAGAATTTTCACGTTGCCATACGAAATTACGCGCAAATTACAATGCATAAAACCATTGAGCGGTCCACACTTCAGCTCACTTCAGCGCAGCTCAGTTCAGCTGAGTTCAGTTGAGTTCAGTTCAGTTCAGCTCATCGCAGTTCAGTTGCTTCTTTAAGCGCATCTTTCCACATGTCACTATCTTATTCTCTCTCTCTCTTTTCTCTCTCTCTTTGACTTTTTTTTTTGTGTATACTTGTCATTACATTTGCATGCTGCAAGCTGTAAAGCTGCAGGTTGACAAAGTTCAGCTTGCACATGCCATGACAATCTGGTTGCCTCAGCTGATTGTCAGTTTCGTCTGCCTTTAATTACATTGTATTTACAACTCTGCAGTTGCAGAACTCTGCATAAATGTCGTGTTATATTACAATTTCAATTGCTGTGCATTGAATGTGCCAAGTTAAAGAGAAAAAAATTTAAGTGAAAAAATAATGAAAAAAAATATTTATTAATTTAAAATATTAATATTATGAATATTAAGTTGAATTTGAAGAGAAAAAAATGTATATAAAAAATATTGAATTAAAATAATAATTTTTTAAAAATACATTTATAATTTTGAAATATTAATATTATGAAAATTATATATAGAAAATTTTTTTTTTAGTTTATTTATTTTTTTAAAATTAATTTATTTTTTTATTTTTATTAATTTACTTTTTTATTTATTTTGGCAAGTTAAAGAGAAAAAATTTAAGATAAAAAAAATAATTAAAAAAAATATTTAAAAATTTAAAAATTTAAAATATTAATATTATGAATATTAAGTTGAATTTAAATAGAAAAAAATTTAAGAAAAAAAAATTGAAAAAAAATTTTTTAAAAATAAATTTATAATTTTGAAATATTAATATTATGAAAATTCTATATAGAAAAATTTTTTTTAGTTTATTTATTTTTTTAAAATAAATTTTTTTTTTTATTTATTTATTTTTATTAATTTACTTTTTTATTTATTTTGGCAAGTTAAAGAGAAAAAATTTAAGAAAAAAAAAAATAATTAAAATAATAAAAATATCAAAATATTTTGTATAATTTTAAAATATTAATATTATGAATGTTAAGTTAAATTTGTAGTAAAAATATAAGAAATAAAAAATGTAAATAAATATAATTATAAATTTGAAATATAATATATAAAATTTATGTTATAAAATTTTTTTTATATTAATTCTTATTGATTTACTTTTTTATTTATTTTGCCAAGTTTAGGAGAAAAAATTTAAGAAAAAAAAATATTTATAAATTTATAACATTAATATTATGAATATTATATAAAATTTTTTTTATATTAGTTATTTTTTTTAATTAATTTATTTTTATTAATTTATTTTGCTTATTTATTTTAGCAAGTTAAAGAGCAAAAATTTAAGTAAAAAAAATAATTAAAAAAAATATTTATAAATTAATTATATATTTTAATTAAATTTTTTTTATTAATTTTATATATTTTTTATTTTATTTCATTTTTTTTTAAATTTTAATTTTTTAATTAATTTATTTATTTTTTATTTATTTACGTATTTTATTATTAATTTATTTTCTTTTTATTTATTTATTAAATATTATACAAAAAATATATAAAATATTTCAGCTGCTTTAACTTTATTTTAAATTGTTCTTCACTTGCTTCTCAACTTTACATTCAATCAAACTATAAAAATAAACGAGTTTCATATCGCATTTCATATTTCATATGCTTAAAGTGCAGTAACAAACACTGATTCGCTCAACAGCAGCAACAACTATAACAGCAACAACAACAAGCAACAACAACAAACAACAACAAGCAACACTCACTGTACACATTCCATATAAACCGTAAGCGTAACTGTATCCCTAACCCAATAAACCACTTTGCGAGAGTGTTGGTTATGTTGACTGTTGCTGTTGCTGTTGCTGCTGATGCCTCTACTGATGCCTCTACTGATGCTGCTGCTGGCTTCAATTTCACACCGCCAACAAGTGACAAGTAAAGGAACATACACATACAGACACACAAACATATATCCAGTGAACATACATATATATATATATATACACAGGGTGCTGGCAAGGCATCAAAGTTGGTTGGCAACATGCCGCAAAAATGCTGCTGGCTAAAACAAAAGCAACAACTACAGCAGCAGCAGCAGCAACAGCAAAAACAAAGCAAAGTCAATGAAGGCGCGTTGGCACAATATGCGAAAGACAACAAGTACAGCAGTAACAGAGCGAGACAGAGCCAGAGATAGGGAGAGACAGAGACAGAGGCAGTGATGCTGAGTAAGCGAGTAAAAGAAATGTGATCATAACACGAACGTCAAGCGATATAACGCCCCGAGAGGTAGACTATGAATTTTTATGGTGAAATTTGACGTTTTTAATTTCGACTTGCCTCAAAAAAAACAAAGGCAAAAAAAAAACGAGAAAAAAACTGTCAGCAAATGTGCAGATTGCTGTTAGGGTCACATATATATTGCCCTCTCTTTCTCTCTCTCTCTATCTCCCTCACCAAATTCAACATCCTTACACCCCTCCCTAACAGCAATGACACCTTTGTGACCCATAGAGTTCAGTACACTGAGCAACATATTCATGTCAGTCATTTGAAACCCCAAAGTATCGCTACATACTCTCACTACTTTACGCTATCCCAACTCCTGCTGGTGAATCCTCATCCCTCAGGGCTGTCCGTCTCACTGGATATTTATGGCAAAAATGCAAAATTAATGACGTGTGACGTAAAAATTGTCACAAAAAATTTGCCAAATTAAATTTTGGCCTGTGCTTTAGGAGGTAAAAGCAAGCGAAGCATTAAATTCCACAACCGCAACACACAAATTCAATAACATATATCAGGGACGAGAGTAACATTTGAGCTAACTTGTGACCCAAGAGAAAAGAATGTGAAATATGTTGGAAAAACGTCCAAAAATCTGGCAAATAAAACTAAATGCAAAAAAAGATTCCAAGTTCTTTTGCAAGTTTCATTTAACATAAGAAAATTGATTTCCTTGGGAATGCCTTCAATGCCTTGATTTATTTTTCCCATTATTTTGTTATAGTTCTTATCTTGGATTCTTGGAAATTATTTTTGTAAATATGATTTCCAAGAGTTCCAAAAAAAAAAAAAAGAAAAACTTTTACAGAGAATTTTGTGATGTTTTTTTTTGACTAATTTAATTTTCGTGGCACATTTTCCTTAAATTGTCCGACAACATTACCAGGCGGATTGTAATTGCAAACAACCCAAGTACGATCCGCTCTAAAATTAAAAATAAGAAATATATTAGAAAACTACGGATAAACTTCAAAATGTAAATATAGGATACTTACTTGCGTGCCACTCCCGAACCCATTTCCGTGCATGCTTTCCAAATCAGTTGCGTAAAGTGGCCCGATGTGGGTGTGAAATCGGGTTTATCAAAATTAAATGCATTAATTTCCCGATACCACATGTCTACAGGCAAGTCACCCGATACATCCATGCCACCCGATAAAAATATATTCTCACCATATTTTGGTTTTGGTCGATGTTCCATTATGTTCTTATCACGCAGATGCTAAAACAAGGAGAAATTAATATTTATTATTAGTTATAATTAAGAGTTTAGGAGCTATACGTTGGCCCAATCCTGTGCAAGTTTATTAAGCTCATTATTGATCTTTAGCTCAGGACAACCATGCATTTTGCGATATTTATTTGTGGCAACATGAACATCATGCAGAAACTTATCATTGTTGGCTTTGGTATCTTGACCTACTGGACCAGGTGCACGCTCATGTGTTTTGGGTATTGGTGGCGGTTTCCGGGACATTAAAAATTTTTGAGTTGTTCCAAAAATCCAGAGCCAGAAATCTTACCAACAACGACTGCTCTGTATGACTAAATAATTTTATATGACAAACATTTCACAGATATTTTCAGCTTATACAACTCCAAAATGAAATTATATTCAAAGCTGTATTGAGCATTAAATTTGCATATGTATATGTATGATATGTAAATTTTTGGGTAACCCTTAATTACGTAATCGATTAACTAACCCTAACGTCAAGTATTTTGCAACCCTAATGCAGACTTGTAGCTTAACAATTTGATTGATATGTACATTCAAAAAATTGTGCAAAAGTTTGAGCGTGTTCATGCTGTCATGGCAAGATTAGACATTTAACATAGCGTCTGTTGAGTGACAAGATGCGAGTGGTAGCATAACATATACTTATCCTTTTACTTACCCACATAGATAGATATCCATTTCCGGATTCGCATATGCAGTCAGTTCTCTGTCATTTGCGGGTAAATCTAATGATTGGATTAACCCACATGACGTATGAGTGATGTCTGAACATTTACGTTGAGATTGCCTGGCTACGGTTATTAATGAGCAACCGTTTCTTTCTATGACTGCATTGGCTATGGCTAACATACAGATACACATAGCACATAGACAGAGACGGAAAGAGATAGAGATAGAGACAGAGACAGAGACAGAGTCAGAGAGTCATCAGGCATTTTGCCCCAGCTGTGCGACATTAATTGCCAATTGAGTCAAGTGATGCTGTCAGTTCTATAAGCTTAACATATATGTATGTGTGTGTATTGCTATATGTATGAGTGTATATATGTGTGTGTGTATGCCTTGTGTACTGTGTATGTTTTGTGTACTTTGCATACAACTGCTACTAGAACATTTAGAACATAAATTATTTAGCAAAATATACCGTAAAGAGTGAAACAGAGAAGAGAAGAGAGAGAGAAAGAGAAAGGTAAAGAGAAAGAGAAAGACAGCGAGTCAGCAAACAGAGTAGACCAAGTGACAAGTGTGACTTCTGCATCAGTGACGCAAATGCAAATCAAGTGCTAAGGAAATTGATGCTACTGCAATAATGGCAATAAAATAAAATATAACTGGAGCATGGCAACACTACACTGCGAGAAAAATTGATTATATAAAATTGATTGCTTCTACTATAAATTGTATGCTGTTTTTTTTTTTTTTTTTTGCACAGTGTGCTGTTAGTTAGCCAACTGCTGAGTTGGTAAATTAATTACAAACAATTACACTAGACAACATAAACTGACTTTAATGTAAAGTCAAGTCTTAAACTTTTGTTACATTTTTTTAATTTTATTAAAATATTTTTTTATTTTTTTTTTCAATTTTTTTTTTATAAAAATGTAAAAATTGTAAAACTCATTTATGTTGCGCAGTGTTGGTTACATTAAGTTCATCAGCTGTGCTCACTTTAAGCACTCAGCTGTCAATTGTTGCAGCTTAAAGTTATTCAATTGATTTCACGCCTTGTTGCAAGTGTTTCAAATGTGATTTACATCGTTATTCACAAGCACATTCACATACTCACATTCACATTCACACACTCACATTCACATTCGCAATCAGACTCGCATGCCACGTTCAGTGCAAAGCTCGCTTTACTTTCTGTCGATTTAATTAATTTCGTAAATTTGCTATATCGTTTATTTTATATGCGTGTGTATTGTGAGTACTATACACACACACACACAGAGAGAAAGAGAGAGAGCGATAGAATGAAATGCACATAATATAAATATCGAGCCAGCATTTTTACTTTTGTGCGGTGTTTTTAATGACAACCGCAGCATCTGTTGCCGGATACGCTCGATTGCACATATTGAGGAATTGTATGGTAAAGATTGTACGGGCGTGTTCGTGCTCGTGTTCAAGCATTAAAACTGTCCAACAATTAAGTAACTGTATAGCGTAGTTTTTTTTTTCACCAGCAGCAATTTTCTCTTTATTTTTTTTTATTTTGTTTGTTTTTCTTATATTTTTTTTTTTTTTTGGTGAAGGCTGTGAAGACTCATTTCGTTGGAATAACGTTTCAAATATCAGATGGGGTTTTTTTTTTTTTTTAGTTCATGTGCAAATTCTAAATCCACGCAAAACTCTGCGTTTTCTCGTTTCTTCTTTTTGCTGGCCAAAAACTTTTAGTTGTCGTAAACGTTTTCGAACAAGTTTATTCCGTGTGTTTTATTTTTTTTTTTGTACCCAGATAGCACTAAAAAGGAAGCAATTCCATTGAAGCGTGAATACCAAATCGATATGTGTGGCATATTTGTGTTTTTCATCTATATCTTGATGCCAATTAAACTTCTAAGCCACATGAAATACATTGTAATGTCATAAATTCCGTTCAAATTCAATATTGTGCTGTAAATCTCTTTGTCTCTCTCTCTCTCTCTCTGTCTCTCTCTCTCTCTCTCTCTCTATGATATGTAATTGTTAGCTGTATAAATATATATATGATTTTAATCTCTGTTTTAACACTTAACGAGTTAGACAGCTACAAATAGTAATGCTCATCTATGAAGCGTATGATAAATGCCGCCTGTCAAATATCGAAATGTTTCCCAACACTATTGCACAAAACTCTCAACTCCCCCGCAATCTGACACTTCCCCTTCCCCTCACGCCAAAAAAAAAAAAAAAAATGGAAAATTCTTTTTGTGGCCAAAGTCAGTAACCGAATGCATTGACATGATTTATTACCAATTCTTCTTTTCGGTCTTCACAGTAGTAGTTGATTTTTTGAGGCTAGCGCGTATTGCACTGCAGGCGGTCCTTATGCTCTGCCATTTATTTTAACGTATGCGCAATTTTTATTTCAATTTTTGCTCTTTGGCTTTTCACATTTTTTTTTTTTTTTTTAGTCCGCTGCTCAGCGATTTATTCAATTGGAAAAATTGAATTATATAATTTTGATGAGCATAATAAAATAGTGGCAGCTGCATTGGTGCGTATAAAATGTGAAAGATTTTTATTATACCCGGTAACTGTAGATTAAAATGGGAATGATGATTTTGTGCTAAGTGGAAAAAAGAAGAAGCGACTGAGCATTGCAGTGCATTGGGGCGTATAAAATGTGAAGATTTTTATTATACCCGGTAACTGTAGATTAAAATGGGAATATTGATTTTGTGCTAAGTGGAAAAAAGAAGAAGTGACTGAGCACATAATGTATATATATATTCTTATACAGCAGCAACAGTAGAGGCGATTTCTTCGTTTGTTTTTCAAATTTTCAGCATATGTGTACCGGGTATTTCATAGTCAAGCATGCTTATTTGTAGCTGTCTAACTCGTTAAGTGTTAAAACAGAGATTAAAATCATATATATATTTATACAGCTAACAATTACATATCATAGAGAGAGAGAGAGAGAGAGAGACAGAGAGAGAGAGAGAGAGACAAAGAGATTTACAGCACAATATTGAATTTGAACGGAATTTATGACATTACAATGTATTTCATGTGGCTTAGAAGTTTAATTGGCATCAAGATATAGATGAAAAACACAAATATGCCACACATATCGATTTGGTATTCACGCTTCAATGGAATTGCTTCCTTTTTAGTGCTATCTGGGTACAAAAAAAAAAATAAAACACACGGAATAAACTTGTTCGAAAACGTTTACGACAACTAAAAGTTTTTGGCCAGCAAAAAGAACGAAAAAATACGAGAAAACGCAGAGTTTTGCGTGGATTTAGAATTTGCACATGAACTAAAAAAGAAAAAAAAACCCCATCTGATATTTGAAACGTTATTCCAACGAATGAGTTTTCCGCCTTCACCAAAAAAAAAAAAATATAAGAAAAACAAACAAAATAAAAAAAAATAAAGAGAAAATTGCTGCTGGTGAAAAAAAAACTACAACAAATTTTCATGTGCCATGTTCGGCATTTCCATAGTCAACTTTTTGGCATTGGCGTACAAAAAAAAAAATTTTTTTTTTTTGGAAAATTGCATTTTCGCCAACTGACTGAACAGAGCAATGGCATCAGGGGATAGAGATGACAGAATGGCGGTGTACGATGGGAATTTGGCGTTTATAGTATGTGCGTTTTGAATATTTTTTACCCCTTTGGGGCCATAAAAGCTAAAATGTTTGTCGGCTCAAACGAAGAAGCGAATGCCGCCAAAGTGGATTACCAACTGTGGCTGTAGATGCAGCATTTCACCATGCTCCATGCTTCATGCTCCAGCTACCACTACCATTTGCACTTAGCAAGGTGTTGGTATTTCTGTTACGCGGCTCACGATTTCTGTGCGCCTGTGCTTTTGAAAAGCGCTTGGACGTGGTCATGGTTTTGTGGCCATGCATGGATTATGGGGCGTATCGTCTACTGACCTGAGTGCATCCAACTAACAACCCAGCAACCCAGCAACCCAGCAACCCAGCAACCCAGCAACCCAGCAGCCCATGGCCGTCTCTTCTTTGTCTATTCAATTGAGCTGGTTAACAAGTGCACGGACATCCATTGGTCTATGAACATCGAACGAGCATGTGTAGCTGCTGCTGCGTTGCCAACGGCACTGCAATATACGCTCTCTCAATATCCGGCTCTAACGCCTGCCTGTCTGGCTACACACTAAGTGGCTCGCCTCGTTTTTTATTGGCTTTGAGTTCTGATGCAATAAAACTCACGTAAAAGTTCACGTCCCGTCAAACGCAATATGCTTCACTAGCAGACACATAGAGACACGTACGTACGATTGCATTGAACTTGGTTTTTGCAGTGCGTTGCATTAACTAAGACATAGAGATTTTCAACTATAAAAGTTGACATTATTTTAGATGAAGTGGCAGCTGTAAGCAAAGTTCAATATGAAACATGAAAGAGTAAAGTTTTATATACGATTATTTGCTATATAAAATAGTTATTCGATTTTGATTAAATTTTGCTGTCATGTAAAAATCAATATAATTAATGCATCCAATTCTACAAATTATAATGAAATTTTTATGGATTTCTTAAAAATAGAAAAGATTTTTTTAGCCCTTTTTTTTTAGAGGTTATTATATAAAAATCGGTATAAAAAATTTAAATCCAGACTTTCGATTGTTAAATTTATATTTTTACAGTAGAAGAAAGAGCAAGAAATATAAAAAAAAAAAAATTCAAAAATAAATTGCAATAATTACTATATATTTTTTAGCTTGAAAACCCATTTGATGCATGCATATTTTTTCAGACACATAAACATGAGGCGTATTCATATACAGCTGCTAATCATGGATCATGAATCATGAATATATATATTTTATAACAATTTTTCCATGACTTCTCTTAGACGTTACAAACAGCTGCAAAAAATGCATAGACACTAGCAAAAGGTAATTATAAATGAAGTGTCAATAAATCATTAAAAATATAAATATAAAAAAAAATATATATATATATTTGCAGTATATTGCTATAGAAATTGTCGTATATGTAAATGACTTTGATCGCTTTATTCTGTAAAAAAAAAAAAAAATTTATATATACAGAATTTTTTTTGCAATATTTGTTCATTTCTTTATTTTGTCTTGCTTGTTTTTTATTATTTTTTTTTAACAGGTTTTTTTTTTTTATTTTTTAGTGTGACACGCCACTCAATTGTGTTGAAAAATAAAAAACAAAAAAAAAAAATTCAGTTTGCTATACAGTTTGCTTTAATTGTTGGACAGTTTTAATGCTTGAACACGAGCACGAACACGCCCGTACAATCTTTACCATACAATTCCTCAATATGTGCAATCGAGCGTATCCGGCAACAGATGCTGCGGTTGTCATTAAAAACACCGCACAAAAGTAAAAATGCTGGCTCGATATTTATATTATGTGCATTTCATTCTATCTCTCTCTCTCTCTCTCTCTTTCTCTCTGTGTGTGTGTGTATAGTACTCGCAATATACACGCATATAAAATAAACGATATAGCAAATTTACGAAATTAATTAAATCGACAGAAAGTAAAGCGAGCTTTGCACTGAACGTGGCATGCGAGTCTGATTGCGAATGTGAATGTGAGTGTATGAATGTGAATGTGAATGTGCTTGTGAATAACGATGTAAATCACATTTGAAACACTTGCAACAAGGCGTGAAATCAATTGAATAACTTTAAGCTGCAACAATTGACAGCTGAGTGCTTAAAGTGAGCACAGCTGATGAACTTAATGTAACCAACACTGCGCAACATAAATGAGTTTTACAATTTTTACATTTTTATAAAAAAAAAATTGAAAAAAAAAATAAAAAAATATTTTAATAAAATTAAAAAAAATGTAACAAAAGTTTAAGACTTGACTTTACATTAAAGTCAGTTTATGTTGTCTAGTGTAATTGTTTGTAATTAATTTACCAACTCAGCAGTTGGCTAACTAACAGCACACTGTGCACAAAAAAAAAAAAAAAAAAAAACAGCATACAATTTATAGTAGAAGCAATCAATTTTATATAATCAATTTTTCTCGCAGTGTAGTGTTGCCATGCTCCAGTTATATTTTATTTTATTGCCATTATTGCAGTAGCATCAATTTCCTTAGCACTTGATTTGCATTTGCGTCACTGATGCAGAAGTCACACTTGTCACTTGGTTTACTCTGTTTGCTGACTCGCTGTCTTTCTCTTTCTCTCTCTCTCTCTTCTTCTCTGTTTCACTCTTTACGGTATATTTTGTTAAATAATTTATGTTCTAAATGTTCTAGTAGCAGTTGTATGCAAAGTACACAAAACATACACAGTACACAAGGCATACACACACACATATATACACTCATACATATAGCAATACACACACATACATATATGTTAAGCTTATAGAACTGACAGCATCACTTGACTCAATTGGCAATTAATGTCGCACAGCTGGGGCAAAATGCCTGATGACTCTCTGACTCTGTCTCTGTCTCTGTCTCTATCTCTATCTCTTTCCGTCTCTGTCTATGTGCTATGTGTATCTGTATGTTAGCCATAGCCAATGCAGTCATAGAAAGAAACGGTTGCTCATTAATAACCGTAGCCAGGCAATCTCAACGTAAATGTTCAGACATCACTCATACGTCATGTGGGTTAATCCAATCATTAGATTTACCCGCAAATGACAGAGAACTGACTGCATATGCGAATCCGGAAATGGATATCTATCTATGTGGGTAAGTAAAAGGATAAGTATATGTTATGCTACCACTCGCATCTTGTCACTCAACAGACGCTATGTTAAATGTCTAATCTTGCCATGACAGCATGAACACGCTCAAACTTTTGAACAATTTTTTGAATGTACATATCAATCAAATTGTTAAGCTACAAGTCTGCATAGGGTTAGGGTTAGTTAATCGATTACATAATTAAGGGTTACCCATAATGTAAAATGTATATATACATATGCAAATTTAATGCTCAATACAGCTTTGAATATAATTTCATTGTAGAGTTGTATAAGCTGAAAATATCTGTGAAATGTTTGTCATATAAAATTATTTAGTCATACAGAGCAGTCGTTGTTGGTAAGATTTCTGGCTCTGGATTTTTGGAACAACTCAAAAATTTTTAATGTCCCGGAAACCGCCACCAATACCCAAAACACATGAGCGTGCACCTGGTCCAGTAGGTCAAGATACCAAAGCCAACAATGATAAGTTTCTGCATGATGTTCATGTTGCCACAAATAAATATCGCAAAATGCATGGTTGTCCTGAGCTAAAGATCAATAATGAACTTAATAAACTTGCACAGGATTGGGCCAACGTATAGCTACTAAACTCTTAATTTTAACTAATAATAAATATTAATTTCTCTGTGTTTTAGCATCTGCGTGATAAGAACATAATGGAACATCGACCAAAACCAAAATATGGTGAGAATATATTTTTATCGGGTGGCATGGATGTATCGGGTGACTTGCCTGTAGACATGTGGTATCGGGAAATTAATGCATTTAATTTTGATAAACCCGATTTCACACCCACATCGGGCCACTTTACGCAACTGATTTGGAAAGCATGCACGGAAATGGGTTCGGGAGTGGCACGCAAGTAAGTATCCTATGTTTACAGATTGAAGGTTATCCGTAGTTCTCTAATGTATTTCTTGTTTTTAATTTTAGAGCGGATCGTACTTGGGTTGTTTGCAATTACAATCCGCCTGGTAATGTTGTCGGACAATTTAAGGAAAATGTGCCACGAAAATTAAATTAGTCAAAAAAAAAACATCACAAAATTCTCTGTAAAAGTTTTTCTTTTTTTTTTTTGGAACTCTTGGAAATCATATTTACAAAAATAATTTCCAAGAATCCAAGATAAGAACTATAACAAAATAATGGGAAAAATAAATCAAGGCATTGAAGGCATTCCCAAGGAAATCAATTTTCTTATGTTAAATGAAACTTGCAAAAGAACTTGGAATCTTTTTTTGCATTTAGTTTTATTTGCCAGATTTTTGGACGTTTTTCCAACATATTTCACATTCTTTTCTCTTGGGTCACAAGTTAGCTCGAATGTTACTCTCGTCCCTGATATATGTTATTGAATTTGTGTGCTGCGGTTGTGGAATTTAATGCTTCGCTTCCTTTTACCTCCTGAAGCACAGGCCAAAATTTAATTTGGCAAATTTTTTGTGACAATTTTTACGTCACACGTCATTAATTTTGCATTTTTGCCATAAATATCCAGTGAGACGGACAGCCCTGAGGGATGAGGATTCACCAGCAGGAGTTGGGATAGCGTAAAGTAGTAGTGAGAGTATGTAGCGATACTTTGGGGTTTCAAATGACTGACATGAATATGTTGCTCAGTGTACTGAACTCTATGGGTCACAAAGGTGTCATTGCTGTTAGGGAGGAGTGTAAGGATGTTGAATTTGGTGAGGGAGATAGAGAGAGAGAGAGAGAAAGAGAGGGCAATATATATGTGACCCTAACAGCAATCTGCACATTTGCTGACAGTTTTTGCTTGTTGTTCTTCTCGTTTTTTTTTTGCCTTTGTTTTTTTTGAGGCAAGTCGAAATTAAAAACGTCAAATTTCACCATAAAAATTCATAGTCTACCTCTCGGGGCGTTATATCGCTTGACGTTCGTGTTATGATCACATTTCTTTTACTCGCTTACTCAGCATCACTGCCTCTGTCTCTGTCTCTTTCTCTGTCTCTCCCTATCTCTGTCTCTGTCTCGCTCTGTTTCTGCTATACTTGTTGTCGTTCGCATATTGTGCCAACGCGCCTTCATTGACTTTGCTTTGTTTTTGCTGTTGCTTTTGTTTTAGCCAGCAGCATTTTTGCGGCATGTTGCCAACCAACTTTGATGCCTTGCCAGCACCCTGTGTATATATATATATATATGTATGTTCACTGGATGTGTGTGTGTCTGTATGTGTATGTTCCTTTACTTGTCACTTGTTGGCGGTGTGAAATTGAAGCCAGCAGCAGCATCAGTAGAGGCATCAGTAGAGGCATCAGCAGCAACAGCAACAGCAACAGCAACAGTCAACATAACCAACACTCTCGCAAAGTGGTTTATTGGGTTAGGGATACAGTTACGCTTACGGTTTATATGGAATGTGTACAGTGAGTGTTGCTTGTTGTTGTTTGTTGTTGTTGTTGTTGCTGTTATAGTTGTTGCTGCTGTTGAGCGAATCAGTGTTTGTTACTGCACTTTAAGCATATGAAATATGAAATGCGATATGAAACTCGTTTATTTTTATAGTTTGATTGAATGTGAAGTTGAGAAGCAAGTGAAGAACAATTTAAAATAAAGTTAAAGCAGCTGAAATATTTTATATATATTTTGTATAATATTTAATAAATAAATAAAAAGAAAATAAATTAATAATAAAAAGAATTAATAAAAAAAGGAAATAAATAAATAAATTAATTAAAAAATTAAAATTTAAAAAAAAATAAAATACAAGAAAAAAAAATAAAATTAATAAAAAAATTTAATTAAAATAAATAATTAATTTATAAATATTTTTTTTAATTATTTTTTTTTCTTAAATTTTTGCTCTTTAACTTGCTAAAATAAATAAACAAAATAAATTAATAAAATTAAATAAATTAAAAAAAATAACTAATATAAAAAAAATTTTTATATAATATTCATAATATTAATATTTTAAATTTATAATTTTTATTATTTTTTTTCTTATTTTTTTTTCTTAAATTTTTTCTCCTAAACTTGGCAAAATAAATAAAAAAGTAAATCAATAAGAAATAAAAAAAAAATTATATAAAATAAATTTTATATATAATATTTCAAATTTGTAATTATATTTATTTACATTTTTTATTTCTTATATTTTTACTACAAATTTAACTTAACATTCATTATATTAATAATTTAAAATTATACAAAATATTTTATTATTATTATTATTATTTTATTATTTAAATTATTTTTTTTTATCTTAAATTTTTTCTCTTTAACTTGCCAAAATAAATAAAAAAGTAAATTAATAAAAATAAAGAAATAAAAACATAAATTAATTTAAAAAAATAAATAAACTGAAAAAAAATTTTCTATATATAATTTTTATAATATTAATATTTCAAAATTATAAATTTATTTAAAAAAAATTTTTTTTTATTTCTATTTTTTTTCTTAATTTGTTTTCTCTTCAAATTCAACTTAATATTCATAATATTAATATTTTAAAATTATAAATATTTTTTTTAAATTATTTTTTCTCTTAAATTTTTTTCTCTTTAAGTTGGCACATTCAATGCATAGCAATTGAAATTGTAATATAACACGACATTTATGCAGAGTTCTGCAACTGCAGAGTTGTAAATACAATGTAATTAAAGGCAGACGAAACTGACAATCAGCTGAGGCAACCAGATTGTCATGGCATGTGCAAGCTGAACTTTGTCAACCTGCAGCTTTACAGCTTGCAGCATGCAAATGTAATGACAAGTATACACAAAAAAAAAAGTCAAAGAGAGTGAGAAAGAGAGAAAGAGAGAGAGAGAATAAGATAGTGACATGTGGAAAGATGCGCTTAAAGAAGCAACTGAACTGCGATGAGCTGAACTGAACTGAACTCAACTGAACTCAACTGAACTGAGCTGCGCTGAAGTGAGCTGAAGTGTGGACCGCTCAATGGTTTTATGCATTGTAATTTGCGCGTAATTTCGTATGGCAACGTGAAAATTCTTTTGCCATTTTATCAACAACGTCATCAACAGCAACAACAACAATAAGAGAAAGTAGAAATGCAATAACAACAACAGCAACAACAACAACAATAAGTATTGGGGTATGGGAAATGGGCAACGGGCAACGGGCAACGAGCAATGCAACATCGGCATCAGCATCTGCTTACAGCAAAGTCTCATTTATTTTAATGTGTTCAACGCTGACGACGTGCAAATGGCTGCCAGTTTGCGAGGCTTTTCAGTTGCATTTCTGTTTTTGCCGCGCTTTTCTTTTGGCTTTTCATTTTAAAATTGCTTGCAGATGCAGCTGCTGTGTGTGTGTTGACTGTTTGTGTATGTGTATGTGTGTGTGTGTCATTGCATGTGTGTGTGTCTGTCGTCTGTGTGTGTGTGTATGTATAGTAATTATTAAGCTGACATTGCAGCTGGTTGCGTGCCGCCTGCTGTTGCACTTTTCATTCAATTTCAGTGGGTCAACAAAGGCAATAACAACAACAACAACAATAACAACAACAGCAACTACAACAACAAGTGCAAGAACTATAACAATGCCAATTTTAATGGTCATTACAAAAGGGCCATAACCATAAAAAACCATGCAGCGCACAACACAGACAACACAGTAGCGCGAGCTAAAACAACAACAACAACAACAGCAACACAAATAACAAACAGAAAAGAGACAACAACCAGCGGCAGTAGCAGCAACAACAACAACAGCAACAATAATAACAGTAATGATTCGCATTTATTGGGCTTATGGGGCGTATTAATAATATGCAACTGTGCGGCCTTTACCAGCACTACGCCCTTAAGTCGCACAATGCAAACGAATTAAATTTCAATTTCAACATGAATTTTATACGTACAACAACAAAAAAAAAACAATGCATAGATAACAAACAACAACAACAACAACGGAAACATTACAATATTTAAAGCTAACAAGCAACAAAACAATAATAAAAAAAAATAAATAAAAATAGAAATAAAAGTAAAATAATTGAAATCTGAATAGTTTTTTATTTTACAACAATTTGTTTTTATGACCTGGTTATGTTTTGTCAGTTTACATTTGGCCAATTTTTGGGCAAACTCCTGCGCGTAATTGTTCAACATTGTCATACTCGTAAATTCAGCAGCTTTGCATTTATATCTCTGTCTGTCTCTTTCACTATTTGCATCCCTTTCCCTTCCCTTGCATTGTCATTTTCAGTTAGCCGATAAGCGCAGCTGTACCATGAATTTGTATTTATCGCCAATTTTGTGCCATCTGCCAAATGATAAACGTAAATTTCTATATATTTCTTTTTTGGCAACTGATTTTGCATTGAATGTAGGCCAAAAAAAGTTTGCAATTCAGCTGCGAATTATAATAAATCAAAGTATTTGCGCTTAAAATGCAATTTTACAGTGAATAGTTACAACAGAAAATTATTTTGTTTTGTTACTTCATGAATTATAATTTACGCTAATGAATTAATAAAAATTAATGTAATTATATTTGCTTGAATTTGTGTTTTTTTTTTTTATTTTTTTTCTATATATTTTTCAAGCTAATTGCTTTGTCAGTTCTTGTCAGTATTGAGAAATTGATAGCCAATTTAGCACGTCTTGTTAACTCAGTCAATAAGCAATAAATATTCCTAGTATGCGCAAGGAAAGAGTGTCTGAGAGAGAGAAAGAGAGAGAAAGCTTGAGCTAAAGCCACCAAAAAAAAAAAAAACAAATGTTGCATATATCATTGTATAAATCTCAATTTCAAATTTGCAGGAAAAGCAAACGAATTTCTTAGACAGCTGAAATCTCTTGGGCAAGTATAGAAAACAAACAAAAATAAAGGAATAACGACTGAAGGACTCAAGGACTGTGTGTGAGAGAGAGAGAGAATACTGCAAGCTGCATTAACTCGACACTGTCTTGGCATTATTTAAAATCACAAAACCCTTCAAATTGCATTTTAATAGAATTTATTGCTCCAAATGATACGAAAAAAAATTCAAGAAATAGAAATAGAAGCAGCAGCAGCAGCAACAGCAGTCACAGTAGAAGCAGCAGCTATAGCATCCGTAGCATCAGTATCTCAGCAATAGCAGTGGTATAAATAGAAGTTTCTATGGGGATTTTTTTTTTTTTCTTGCTTTTGCAACTGCAACACTTGACTTTCATGTTGTTTGAGAGCAATAAAATGCTATTCTCAAGCCATAGTATAAGAGAGGCCAAAGGATGCGATAAGAATGGTTTGCTTCCTTTACTGTTTTGTTCAGCGATGCGCATCAATTCGAGCAGAAAAAAAAAATAAAAAAAAAAATAATAATAATAATAAAAAAAAATTGTGCAAATCCGCGTCGGCAGGACAAGCAGCAGTCAAGGCAGAAATTATTACTTGGCTCTGTTCCAAAATGTTTAAATTACAATTTGTACATAATGTATGTACATACAATATATACATACAATACATACATACATACATACATACAATACATACATAGAGATAGACTAGCACAGCAGACTTTGCAGCTTTTGCGTTGATTCCCTTGACGTCTTTGGGCTCTTTGAAAATTTGCAGAGTCGCGAATGAGAGATTGCCCAAGTGCCCGCAGGAAGCCATTTGGTTGCACTGCCCATCCGCCCATGTCGAGGGTGCTGTGCTGGGTAATAATTTCCATTGGAATCAACAGCCAAGTAAAAGGCGTAGCCTTTCGGCCGTGTCGGCCTGCTTGCTGATAAACTGCCTTAGGGAATTGTCTTGCCACCTGCTGTTGATCTTTCCTTCCTCTCTCTCTCTCTCTCTCACACTCCTTCTGTGTGTATGCTGTGTGTTTGTATGCTTATCAATGTGGCGTATACGCAATATACATAATGACTTTAAGTTATTATACACTGCTTGCGGCCATTTCTCTCAATGAGACATTAATTGCCTTAATTAAAATATTGACTTGGCTTTATTTGATATGAATGTTTTGCTGTGTTAAATAGCTTGACATCATTATTTCTAGCTATCAAATCTAATTAAAGCGACATTTCCAACTCAACGAAGTTTGAAGAAAAAGTTTCTCCTATTAAATATTCAATATGAATATTTTAATTTAAATTAAGGAAATGTCAAAGAAATAAGAAAAAGTTCGAATTAGTTAAAATGCCATTAACACAATGTGCAGGGCCATGACACGATATGGCAAAAATGTCACAGTGCCAAGGGATCATCAGCTAAAACTGACCATAATTGTGCGGTCACATGATGAGTTTTTATCTCCAGCTGCTACTGCTGCTGCTGCTGTTACTGCCGCTGCCGCTGCTGTGATTCACATTTCTTTTACACTCAGCTCATAATTTCTACAACGTTTTTCTTTTGTCTAACCAAAAAGTAAGCACAAACTAATGGGCCAGGTTTTTTTTTTTTTTTTGTTATTTCAGGGACTAAAAACTGTGGCTGTGGTTCAGCCTTTATTTCACGTTATGCTGGCCAAAATGCACAAGCATTTTTTTAATTAATTTAGTTTTGTTTGCGCTCTTTAAATTTCCTGTACTCTGCCTTGTCGCATGTCGCCTGTCGCTGTCATTCGCATTTAAAAATGCATTAAGACTTTTAATTAAAATTCACAAAGACTAGGAACCTGAAACCTGGATCTGAATGTGAATCTGGGAATCGCTTGCAATTTTCTTTGTGTGATGTTTTTTCATATATTTTTTTGGCAGCCATTGGCTTCTTGCACTCATAATTCAACAGTGAACAAACAAAATGAAGAAAAAGAACAGTGAAAAAACTGAAAGAAGTGCAAGAAGAGAATATGAAAAAACATATGCGGCTCATGTCCAGAACGACAGTTTCCATATGTAGACGATGGGTAGCACTGCAGCACGCAGACTACGTGTCCTACGTTAAATTTTCTGTATGCGCGACACTTCAAAACTTCCGCTAGCAAATAAATAAATACAAAAAAAAAAAAACAAAAAATACAATGAAATATGAACATACAATTTTTGCATATAAATAACATAAATGTTGTTGCCCCCAGCTAGCTGTATGCGGAAAAAAAAGGTTGCATGCCACATTTTTTTTTTGTGTCAAGTGAATGCCGAAGAATATGATATGCAAAATTATTTCATATTTATTTATAATTTATTAACTATATATATATATTTATTATTTTTGCATTATTTATTTTTATGTTTTTTTTTTTAATATATAATTTTTATTTAATATTTATTTATAAATTTTATAAAGTATAAATGTTGCTCAGAGCTGCATGTGAGCAGAATTATACTTTACTTTTTTTTGTGTAGAGTATTTCACATATTGAATTTGTGAATGCCAAAGAAAATTGTATGTAAAAAATTTTTTATGATTAATTATTTAATTATTTACTTATTATTTGCTTTTTTATTGATTATACATTTATTATTATTTTTTAAATTATTTTATTTTTTTTTTAATATAATTTAAGGTATTTATTATGTATTTATAAATTATCATTTTTTTTTTTATTTTTATTATTATATTTTATTATTTATTTATATTTTTATATTTTTTGAATTTTTTTTATTCTATTATTTATTTATTTTTACTTTATTTGCAACTTTTAATTTATTTTTTATTTATTTTTTTATATTTTTATTATTATATATTTATTATTTATTATTTTTTTTTTATTATTTATTATTATTTTATATTTTTATTATTATTATTTTATATTTTTATTATTATTATTTTATATTTTTATTATTAAATATTTTTTTTATTATTTATTATTATTTTATTTTTTTATTATTATTATTTTATATTTTTATTATTATTATTTTATATTTTTATTATTATTCTTTTATATTATTATTATTTTATATTTTTAGTATTATTATTTTATATTTTTATTATTAAATATTTTTTTTATTATTTATTATTATTTTATATTTTTATTATTATTTTTTTTATATTTTTATTATTATTATTTTATATTTTTATTATTATTTTTTTATATTTTTATTATTATTATTTTATATTTTTATTATTATTATTTTATATTTTTATTATTATTTTTTTATATTTTTATTATTATTATTTTATATTTTTATTATTATTATTTTATATTTTTATTATTATTTTTTTATATTTTTATTATTATTATTTTATATTTTTATTATTATTATTTTATATTTTTATTATTATTCTTTTATATTATTATTATTTTATATTTTTATTATTATTATTTTATATTTTTATTATTATTATTTTATATGTTTATTATTATTTTTTTATATTTTTATTATTATTATTTTATATTTTTATTATTATTAATTTATATTTTTATTATTAATTTTTTTTTTGTTTATTATTATATTATATCTGTATTTATTATATTTTATTTAATTTTTGCAGGGTCAAAAAGACAGCTTTAAATTCGCCCTCTCTCTCTGTCTGACTCTTACTGTTTGCATACAATTATTAGTAAGGATAACAAGGGATTCGTTAGTGGGCCATATGACATATTTGTCAATTTAATGATTATTATGATATGATATGATACTGATGCGATTGCCAGTGCGATTGCCAGTGCCAGTGCAAGTGCTAGGGCGAGTGCAAGTGCAAATGCGTTGCATCAATTTCATAATTAGAATTTGCATAATTCGAGCTGGCAACGATGCAATGTTTCATTATTCAGGAATTCACAAACTTTATGCCATACCATGGCATACGCCAATTGTCCCATAGACAATATTCAATTAGGGGAATTTGCTGAAATGTGCTAAACATTTGGAGCGTCTGGTCCAAAATTAATTTGTTTGTGTAACAGGACAAACTAACAGCAATTCTGTTGTCACATTCTGTGTGAACCTCATCCCGACATTGCCTAGTAACAAGAGTTGGCGTGTTCTAAGCCAGGTGCTGTTCAAACAAATTGCGTACGTGTATGTTGTCCTTGGGTCCTTTTTGGTCCTTGGGGCCTTTGGTAATTGTAATGCGAGCAAATAAACGAGCAAGTGAAACACGAATATTCATACATGACAATGCCTTACAATGAGTGAAGGGAGTTGATGCACAGTTATATACAGTAATACAGCAAGGACACAAACAACAACAGCAAAATGGCCAACAGGACTAATCATTGATAGAGGGCGACAAAAGGGCGACAAAGGGTGACAAAGTATGAGCTAGAATAAACGCCATGTGCCTTGTGCTACAGATGAAAGGTGTTTCGCATTTCTCTTTTTGGTTTTTGGTCTTGGCTAAATCCCATTGGGGCTACAAGTGGCCATCACAAAATTTGGTAATCAACAAAAATTTTAATTTCAATTTTTATACCCTTTTCTTTAAGAAAGAAAACGGGTAGATTAACTATCTACAATTTTCAATTATATTTTTCATTAATTGTAGAACAACTTTTCATGAACTTAAAATTTAAGCGGTATCTTTTAGTCGACTATGTTGTAGTGCAGCATTTGTAACTTGTTTTCTAACAAGTTTTTGCAACAAAATTTTGTAATTTGTATCCTGTATGCTGCCAACACCTGCTGCTGCATATATATTTTTCCCTAGACATCGATCGAATTAAGTTTTTGACGCTAGCAAATGTTGAAATCTAATTTTCAACAATTTTCTTAGCTATGTTATGAGTTATACTTAAAGTTCACACACAATATATACAAAATTTTTGTAAGCTGTTAATTGAATTTTTAATATTAGAGTTAAGATAAAGTCTGTGAGTCTAAAGATCTGCTCTTATGTCTGCTCTTATATCACTTATATGTCGCATCGCATGTCATCATTGCAATATTTGTGCACTACATGCAGCATTCTGAGTATTTTTTCATTAGTGCAATTTTTGTTTTTTTTTTTTTTATTGTCCAGTGTTAATTACAAAAGCGTACAAAGCTGATGTCTACTATAAAGTGTTCGTTTCAATTGCGAAATACAACGCCTGAAATTGAAACCACGTTTTTTGCATCAATGTAATACAGGTTGAAGGGGGTAAGGCAAGGGAATGAAGAGTGAAGTGAAAGGAAAGGACATGCTCGTATATTGACTGCGTCCTTTTTAGCTTTGCCTCACACCGTTGAACTGTCAATCGATGCAGCTGTTGTTCGATTTCGTTTTCGATTTCGCTTTTTTGTTTTTTTTTGGGGGCATATACAGTGAGTGCAACGAGTAAAATTGTAGGAATGAGATGAGCAGAGATTCTTTGTGGGCCGCGAACTGACCTATAAATCATCTAATGGCTCTAGCGTTTTTTGGCTTGGTTTTGGTTTTTGGGTTTTTGTGGTGTTAGAATTGGTTTGAGTTGAAGTTACGCTGCACGCCTTATATCATACCATACCATGCCATAGACTATGGCGCATCATGCCGCACATGTGTCAATATTTGTGCGAAATGCGGTTGCAGTCTCACCGACACAAAACACTCTCCATCACCAACATGCCAGACAGTCAGAGTATGCAGCTGTGTGCTACAGTGGTTTAGGATTTCAGTTTGAATTTCTTCTACTTGTTTTTGTTATTTTTGCTGCTGTTGTTGTTGTTGCTGTTATTGTTGTTGTTGTTGCTATTGTTTCACGGTTCAGTTTTGGGAATTTGTGCAGCGTTAGCATTGTCTTTTCTATGTTCTCTGTCATCTGCCCGCTGCCCATTGTCTATCTCTCCTTCTCCCCCTGTCTCTTGCTCGCTAGCTGTCTGTGTGCTGTGAAAGACAAGCTTTTAGTTGTTTAAATTTAAGTTGCATCATGTGGCTCATAAAACAAAACGAACTAAAACAAAAAAAAAAAATCAAAAAAAAAGGAAAAAAACCCAAACTCTCAAATAGTATATGAGCATTGAGTCTATATTCGAGTGCAGCTCACTTTACATCATCATTTTCATTTTCTCTATTTTTTTTTTCATTTTTTTTTTTCGGCGAATTTCCTATTGAACATTTCAACTATTTCCGCTTGGTAAGAGTTTTACGTCGTTGCTTTTGCTTAATTTCCGTTTTTATATTCCACTTTTTTTTTTTTTTTTATTCTTTTCGAATTCCTTTGAATTCTAACTCGCACACACACACACACACACAGACATTGAGAGCAACTCATATATGTGCAAGTATTTTTGCAGTTTACATTTCTCTGATTCCTGCTCTCTCCCTCTCTCTCTCTTTGCCAGCAGCACTAAGTAAGAGATGGACATCTGTTTTGCAGTTCATTTGTTATGGAATTGAATTTCATTTGGCAGTTTTTTTCTTTTTTTTTTCTTTTACATTTCTGACGACTCGACGGCACAACGTGGCGTATGCGCAACTTATTTGCCATGTATCATAGATAGTATAAGAAAATGAAATTAAATGCATTCAAGTGTGAAATTGCCAACAGCTATAAAAACGAGTTGCTCAATTCAACAGATAAATGAGAAATACAAAACTAAATCTTAACATTAAGCAATTGTTTTGTTTTGTTTTTTTTTTTTATTTCACTTTTTGTTTCTTTTTTTTTTATTACTGTAACTGAAGAACTTTAAGTTCTTAGATTAAGTATAAATAATTGAAGATTTTACTAGATATTTTTCTTCTTTTTTTATTCAAGACATTGACAGAATCTCGTAAACGATCAAAGTCAATTATTATTGAAGAAAAAAAATCAGAGAAGAGAAGAGAAGAGTTCTTTAAACTTTAAAACTGTTAAATAAGGCTCGACGAGCAGCAGAGAAAGAGAGAGAGGGGAGAGAGAGTAGAGAAAAAAAAACAAACGAAAGAAATACTGAAGGGAGAAAAAAAGAAATCTAAGGACGATTTGGCCGCAAGCAACGGCAGGTCCCAAAATAGCCATAAATTTAAGCGTTTTTAACAAGAAACAGACGGTGGAAGGCAAAAAAAAATAAAGTAGAGAGAGAAAGGAAGATGCTCAGCAGCATATAGAGATGAAGATGAAAAGGGAGAGAGACAGAGAGATAGAGAGGGAGAGAAAGTGACAGGGTGAGCAAAGCAAAGCATGGTGGAGAAAAAGATGTTAAAAGGGCGAAACGAATAAGACCCAAAACAACTTGGCCAAGTTACGCCCGAGGAATTGTGAAGGAATTGTGCTTAATTTACTTTTGCTTCCCTCATTTTCTTTTTTTCTTATTCTTCTTTTTTTTTTTGCAGGACCATCACTTTTGCTTCATCCTCTTGTTATATTTCTTTTTTTACTCTCTCTCTATTTTTTTTTTTTTTGCTGAGGTTTTCTGCCTGCTGAGCTGTGGACCTAATGACACTTAAAAAAAAAAACCAAAAATAAAAAAAAAAATATAAATTTCATTTAATTTGCACATAAAAATATGCATAAAACCAAAAATTTAATGTAATTAATTTGCCAAAATGACACAAAAACAAGCGAAGGGAAACCTTCAATAATCTGACAGATTTCTTCCAAAACAAGCTAAAAAGAAAAAAAAAAATAAAAATAAACTGTAACTGTAACTGAATTAATATATAGCATAATATTGCTTATAAAGAGAAAATTGTAATAGTTGCATGTGCTGCTGCTGTTGCTGCTGCACCGCACATTGCGTATATGCATGCAACAACAAAATGATGTTGCTAAAGCGCGCGAATAGTAAGTGGCGCTATCATGATGATGCTGCCTTTGGAGACATAAATAGCGGCAAGCATGGTAGAAAATGGAGCACTTGTTTTTACAGCAAAAGCCTTTTTTTTTAGCGCCTGCATTAAAAATGGGAAATTTTTTTTTTTGCATAATGTTTATGCAAAATTTTTAATACACTATAAAAAAAAAATACACATGGCAAAAGAAAATGTTAAGTGAAATAATGCAAACACATTGCAAAAGTGAAATTTCTCTATGTAGTATAGTGTATGCGCAAGCTAACGCATACATGCAAAAACATGCTTATAATCATGAACACGCATAAGGCACAAGCACACATACAGACACACACACACACAGACACATGTACAAACTAAACTGAGTGCTTGACAGAGAGTTGCAGAGTTAGTTGTTGTTTGCGTGTAATGGTAAAGGAAGTTGAGAGGGAGAGTGAAAGAGACAGAGAGAGAGAGAGAGACTACGTTGTACGATGTAAGCAGCGGCAACAGCGCGCAGCATTAAGCACGTCGGCAACATAAATATTTTAATTTTGCTAAAAATTTGTGCTGAAAAGTCGCTTTTTTGCATTAGGAAGTGCGAGACGAAGGCACACACACACACATTGCCAGTGTAAACTAAACAAAATGGCGCCGACGAAAGGATGCGCAACGTAAAGCTCATGATTGTTGTTGCTGTTGCTGCTGCTGCTGTTGCTGTTGGTCTTGTTGCCTGCCATAGCGATGTTTGTAATGATAAGCGCTGTTAGTGTTTTACTTTAATAGGCAAAATTATGTGCACACACATACAGACACACACACAGAGAGAGTCGTGCATATACATACATACATACATAAACTCATGTACACACTCAAAAGGCTTTGACTGAAACACGGCTCAAAGGCATAAATTATTGCGGTTAACAGACAAAACAGCGCAGGACACTACACTGCCAGCACTACTAAAACTGAAGTTAGAGCCAGCAGCATTTGCTGGTGTGGGTGCCGTGGACACAATTACAGGCCGCTTTTGCCTAGCAGTAGTCGTGCCATCGTGCCATCGAGCCACCAAGTTGCACAAAGTTGGCCAAATTAAAATAGTGTTGGCCTGGTCTAACTATATAGCAGCTATTATTATTGTTAGTGCTCGCTGTGAGCATAATGCGCTGTGAGCAAATGAAACTTAAACGATTTACTATATACTCTGACAAAGTGTATAACAATTTATTGAGAACGTGTTACAGTTGCACATTCAATGCTGCAATTTAACATTTCTTTGCATTTTTTTTTGCATTTATTTTTTTGCATTGAGAATAATAAATATTACTCTACATTAAGTGTATTTAATATTCGCGTCATGCAAGTGAAAATAGAAATTTTTCTCAACATTTTTTGACAATGAGCCAAATGAAATGCAAAACTTTTGTTGAGATTTATGTAAAGAGTTTTACTTCTGCATACAAATAATGTTAGAAAACAAATTTTGAATATTAAGTAAATTGTTCAAGTTTATATTTATATGAACATATATTAATAACAATTGAAATATATAAATTTGTCATAGTTTTGTATTTCAATTATAATTAAAATTCAATTTAGCAGCTTTACACAATGTAATAAATGAATTTCTAATATGTAAATAATTATTATAAAATTTATTAAAGTTTATTATTTGTCTTAATTTATTATTAAATCGATTTATTATTAAATACGAATACGAATGCGAATGTGAATGCGAAGGCGAATGCGAATGCCAATGTGAATGTGAAAGTATTTGTAAATATTTTTCGGCCAATATTTGCACATATTTCAAATGCCAAAGTCAGCGTCAAAGCCAACGCTAAGTTCAGAGTGAGAGCTATAGCGAGTGCGAGTGCGAGTGTGAGTGTGATGCACAATGAAATGTGCTTAAATATTTGCTAAGGCTGCAGGCAAGTTGAAAATTCGATATTTATTGTTGACCATTTTCATTTGTCAATAGTTTGCTTGATGTGCCAGTATATTATGTGTGTGTGTGTGTGTATGTCTCTTGTTCTTACCAGCAAATAAATATGTTTATATGTACATGAAGTTGGCAAATAGAAAATGACTTACTAATTATATAATAACTAACAAACTAATCATCAAACGTAATGAATCAATAATTGAAATAAATAATTAATTTACTAATTTTAATATTCAATATTTATTACAAATAAAATAAATATAATATATAAAATATATAAAAATTAGTATTATTTTTTTTTTAATATATACAAATAAAATAAATGTAATATAAAATAATAATTATGCATTTTTTTTTATTTATTTTTTCTTGTGTAATTATTGAACACAACCTTAACTGATGATTAAATTACGAACTTACGTTTAATTCTTAAAATGTTGAACCCTAAATTGCTGAGTCATATCTTTTAATGTGCTTCTTCTTCATCATCATCATCATTACTTCCTGTTTTTGGCACTTAACATAACCACAAATATGCGTAAAGTTAGAGCTGGACTAATTACATGCCACGTGTTATGCCTAGTGATGTGCATTGATGCTGCCTGTTCAGTCTAGAATATTAATCGTATTTTATTTTAGTGATTATTAATATTATGTATTCTCGATTAAATAAAATACATAATTTAATAATATAATAAAATTTAATATTATAAATGATTTTAATTATTATTATTTTAATTTTTATTACTTTGTTATATATTTATAAAAAAAAACTCAATATTTTAGTTTTCTAAATATGTAAAAAAAAAATTTTTATTATATTTTCTGGTTATCGATTTTCGACTAGTGAAGTTATCTTAATTTTAATTTAATTTTTAATTTTTATTTTGTTTCTAAATATGTAAAAAAAATATTTTACTATATTTTCTAATCATCGATTTTATTTTATAACATTTTATATTTATTTATTTCTCTAAATATTTTAAAAAACAATTTTATTATATTTTTTAGTCATCGATTTTATGACTAGTGAATTTATTTTATTTTAATTTCAATTACTTAATATTAAATTATTAAAAATATTTAATTATTTTTCTAAATATGTAAAAAAAAAATTTTACTATGTTTTATCTTATTTTTTTTTACTTAATTAAATATTATAAAAAATAATTATATATTTTATTTTTACAAATATTTTAAAAATCAATTTTAATATATTTTTTAGTCATCGTTTTTTTCACTAGTGAATTTATTTTATCTTTATTTCAATTACTTAATTTTAAATTGTTAAAATTTTTTAATTATTTTTCTAAATATGTAAAAAAAATTTTTTGCTATATTTTCTAATCATTAATTTTTTGACTAGTGAATTTATTTTATTTTAATTTTTTTTACTTCCTTAAATATTATAAAAAATAATTATATATTTTATTTTTACAAATATTTAAAAAATCAATTTTAATATATTTTCTAGTCATTGACTTTCGCTATTTATTGAATTTATTTTAATTTTATTTATTTATTTCCTAATTAGTTTGAACTATTTCTTTTATAAGCTTTCATAACGAAGATTTTACTATTATAATTTACTATTATTATGATATTTCGATTATTTAGCAGTTTTATTTATAATTATTTATTGACGTTATTGCTGCGTAAACTTTAGAGATTGTGGTTAAATTTATTAGTGTTTTTTATTGTTTCTTGCTCAGTCTGAAAGATTACGAACTGGAAATTTGCAAAAAGATTTGTTGAATTCGATAGCAATATTTATAAAATTTCTCAATCGATCGAGAATTTTTATGTTGTATGTGTTTCCTAGTTTTTTTTTTTTTTTTTTTAGATCCTGGACATTTTGATATCGCAAATTTTCCGATTTAATATGTGATTATTATTGAAGCGATGCACGTCTTTGAGTTGTCACTTTCAATACAGCATATAGAATTCCCACACTGACCGCAAGTAGAAAAAGTACTTTGAAAAGTGTTCCTAGTAGAACGTAAGCATCACTTTCATCTTTATACAGCGGACAAGTATGCGCTGATGAAGACATCAAATTTTGCTGGAAGTAGCTACTGATAAAGCGCTGCCAAAGATGCTGCGGTATCTCTAAAAAGTAACTTAAACGTCCCTTATCAGTACGATAACAATCAGGATATTGTGCCATCATATAATCACGACATGTTCTTCCCTCAGGGCTGACTCGGCAGACAAAGTTTAAAATATGCGTATATGGATTTAGCCAAGACATTTTTTTTTTTTATTGCTTTTAAATTATAAAGAATTGATGATGATGATTTTTAAAAGAAAAGATTTTTATTTTTTTTTTTCTTTTCAGGTTTTAAAACGTTTGCGACTTGCCGCAATTGACAAGTTTATCAAAGTTAACTAAACTTTATGAAAATTGATGATTAAAAAAAAAATTTATAAAAAACAATTGAAATTATATTTATATATATTATTATTTACAAATAGAAAAATTCTTAAAAATATCCACGGCTTAATCTATCTTGAAATTACTGAAACTCATTGATCAATATTTTTAGTAAGATTCATAATTTCAATTTCTTTATAGTTTATAATTTTATTTTATATTATATTTTATAATATATTAATTCATAATCAAAGCATACCTTGAATTTTATTTTTTTTTTTTTGCACGTAATGGAATATTGAATATCGATTATCGAATTATCGAAATTTTTTTTAATTGCAAAAAGTTAAGACGTCAAAGCAAGCGCTGCACATTTAGTCTATAAAATAAAACCGTGCTGTGAAGAAGTTGTAAAATTGTGAAAAAAAATTTCTTTTCAATTTTTTTTTATAAGAAGTTTTTCTGCTTTTTTTTTTTGTTTTTTTTATTATTTTTTTACAATGGAAAATCAAATGGCTAGCAACAATTCGGGGCCATCGAATGCAACTGAAGAGTCGAAAATTACTGTACAGGACAATGTTGTACATATTGATTTAACAACTGAACCGATTAATAAAAAATCTCGAAACCAATATGAAAACTTTCAACGTGGCGATAATGAATATGCTAACTGCTATAAGAATAATGTTCAGGTAACTTTTCAATATATATATATATTTTTTTTTTAAATAAATATTCTCAATACTATAGCATAATTTTATTAATTTAGTTTGATGGTGGCTCGTGCAATGTAGAGCAACGTGCTAAGAATCGCCGCTATCGTAGTGGTGGTGGTGTTTGTGGTAACAATAATAAAAGTAATGAGCAAATTATTGCTCAACGTCTACGCTCTATTGAAGGCCCAACCATAGATATGGAAACATTTGAAACTACGGGTGACTTTAAATTCTCAATTCGTAATCGTATCTTTGTGGGAAATCTTAGCGCTGATGTTGCCAAAGAAGATAATTTACGTGAATTATTTGAACCATTTGGTGAAATTGGTGATATTTTTATTAATTCAGAACGTAATTTTGCATTAGTTAAACTTGATTATCATGCCAATGCATTGAAAGCTAAACGTTCTCTAGATGGTTCCATTATCAATGGACGTCAGTTACGTGTTCTCTTCTCACATAATGAATCAATCGTTTGTGTTAAAAATTTAACACAATTTGTTTCAAATGAATTACTTTATAAAGCATTCGAAATCTTTGGTCCCATTGAGAGAGCTCATATTGTTGTAGATGATCGTGGTGTACATA
>JBAMBR010007095.1:0-25153 GCA_037044475.1 Zaprionus obscuricornis
ACACCTTACTTTAACCTACATATAATGGATATTATATCCTTTTTAGTATGGGGTATCCCCCTCTATTCAAAACTTTCTTAAGGTGTTTTGGCATAGAATTTACAAGTTTCATTGTTTCCTCTGCTGTAATTTTGCACCATTCCTTCATTATCATTATCACCTTGAGCATTCTTTGAAGTAATTGTGTGCTTCCTGATTTCTTTTGAGAAACCCCCTTAAATGATTAATAGGATTGAGCTCCGGAGGAGCTCTGAAGCTCTGGAGGATATGTTCCCAGCTCATTTTTGACATTATAAAGCAGACTAAAGTCTGTGTATTATGTGACGTATGCTTTGGGTCAGTTGTGCCGCTGGGACCAAAACTACACGTTTTGAAGGCTCCGATTTTTCGGCTCTTTCTATTAAATTGATTTCCAAAATGCTTATACCTTGATAACTTGATAACTGATTAAAAAAATATTATGTTTACCACAACACTTGCTGTCATACACCCCCACACTATTATGCCACTTCAACCGTGTTTAGCAAACCCAACTACATTTTTTTTTGTTGGACGCTTCAACTCTTTTCTTCCATACTGAAACTTTTTCTTTGATTCCAAAGACATGATTCCAAATAAGCTGGGGATTTCAAATAAGCTTATTTCCAAAAGATAGACACTTATGCCTATTGACTTTGGAAATCAAACATTTTTTACGAGCGACTTTGCTATGGTACCCATACTTTTTTATAACTCGGCGGACCGTAACAGCGCTTTGTTCGAGCTCCGTTAATAACGGCGGGCGGGCAGATCGAGCCTTTGGCAAGATTCTGCCGGTAAAATTATAGTGATTTATTATTTTTTGGATGGAGGAGTGAGCTCCACCAATTAGGTACATCACTCTATAAGATTTTCCATCTAAAAATAGTTTAAAATGATATTTCGATCCTCAACAGAAATTTCTGTGCCTTATGTTATCCATATATGTAAATCTTTATAATGTGATGTATATATAATTAAGATATATTTTATATATATACATTATAGAGTACAAAGGCACAGAAATTTCTGTTGAGGAGCGAAAAATCATTTTAAACTATTTTTAGATGGAAAATCTATAGAGAGATGGTATACCAATTGGTGGAGCTCACTCCTCCATCCAAAAAATAATAAATCACTATAATTTTACCGGCAGAATCTTGCCAAAGGCTCGATCTGCCCGCCCGCCGTTATTAACGGAGCTCGAACAAAGGCTGTAGGTGCCATATACAGTATTACAAGCATCGTAAAAAATTTCTGATTTCCGAAGTCAATAGGCAAAAAGTCTATCTTTGGCAAATAAGCTTATTTTAAAGCCCCTGACATCTGGAATCATGTTCTATTCTCAGGCGGGAGTAAGTTCTGCATCTTTGCAATCAAAAAAGTTTTAGTATGGAAGAAAAGAAAAGAGTCTAACAAAGAAAATGTAGTCGGCATTGCTAAACACGATTGAAGCGGCATAATAGTGTGGGGGTGTATGGCAGCAAGTGGTGTGGGAAACATTATTTTTTTTGAATCAGGTATGAATTAAGGTATCTATACAAGCATTTTGGAAATCAACTTAATAGAAAGATCCAAAAAAAATTTACCTTAAAACGTGACCAAAGCATACGTCATATAATACACAGGTTTAGCTGCTCTATAATGTCAAAAATCAGCTGGGAACATATCCTCCAGAGCTTTAGAGCTTCTCCGGAGCTCAATCCTATGGAGCATTTAAGGGTTTTTTTCGAAAGAAATATCAGGAAGCACACAATTACTTCAAAGAATGCTCAAGGTGATAATGGTTCAAAATGACAGCAGAGGAAACAATGTAACTTGTAAATTCGATGCCAAAATGCCTTAAGGAAGTTTTGAATAGAGGGGGATAGCCCCCAACTTACTAAAAATGATATAATATCCATTATATGTATTTTTAAGTATAAAAACTTAAAATTAAATATAAAATATATCGAATTGTTAAGCAATTCTGAGCATATATAGTATTAAAGAGAATAAAATGTAGTAATGTTTAAAAAAAATTAGTTAAAAATACATATAAATAGCTGAGAAATTCGCGTTTGAAATTTGATTTTCTTTTTTTTTTCGGTGTATACAGATTTGTGCTGTTGTGTGTATGCCATCGCTCGACCAATCCGTTTGCATAGTCCGTTGTATGAATTTGGTAACCTCCAACCAGATTTGCGAGGCTTTCAAACAAAACTTATCTAAACTGAGTCCCTTGATTAGTGGTTCAGGTTATGCCTTTTTTTGCTCTGAAAATTATAATAAAGAAAAAAATACCCGACCGCTGCAGAGTAAATAGTAACAACAGTGGCATCGACTGATAAAACGCCACTGACCGCAGAAGTAGAGACAACAACAACAACTAAAGTAGCAGCAGCAAGACCAGCCACAACAACACCATTAGTCGCAACCACGACAACAGAAGCAGTTGCAGTAGCAACAACAGTGGTGATAACAGCGAACACAGCGAACACAACAATAATACGTCACGCATCAACAACTTGCAATACCTTGTGAATGCAATTCTGATTATTCACTGTTTACAATAGGTAAATTAGAGTTACATATGGTATAAACTCCTGGCCAAAATTAATATATGTATATATAATTCTTTATTAGAATCGACATCAGGATCAGCATCGACAGCAGGATCCTTATATCATAGGCCTGGCAATAACTTTTAAAGTTTAGATTGGCAAGTATATGTATATACAAATGTTCTGCAAAAGTATAAAAAACAAATAAGAATGCTAAATTTCAGTGTGCTCAAATGTGTGATTTATTTACGACGTAATATTTACTTTTCTATGCAATAAGCTCAAAACACGTGAGCGTTAATTAATTTTAATCCTCTAATTAACCAGTTCCTACTAACTTTTATACAAATTTAAGTTTTATAGCGCACAAGCAACTTACCGAACACCATCACCACACTATCCATTACAATCGAAAATGTGCCCCTTAAGTTATACCTCCTGGCCTATTTTCGGCAGAAGCCATCGCAATAACAATAACACCGATTCGCTATCCGAAATAGACATAATAACAATAATAAGCTCGTAGCATTATGCCAGCTACATGCATTTAAAATACTTTGGTTGCCTGAGCATATGGGGATAGCTTGCAACGAACTAGCAGACACCTCCGAAAAAAAGCAATAATAGCCCCTACTAACAATAGCAAATCTCAACAATCAAGACAAAAAAAAAGTACTTAAAAAACATATATCTTACTTAACTACATTCAAACATAGTCAAAACATAAAACTTCTACCAAACAAATAACCCCAACAAACTCAACAATTATAACATCTTCAAAAATAAACCATTATCCCTCTCGCGAAGAGGTCAAATAGTAATAACTAGACAAGGACTTGTACAAACAAAAATAACTCACACCCACTGCATCGATCAATCTCCCAGAATATGCCCCCTGTGTGATGATATCATATCCATAGAACACCTGGAATAGCCTAAGCCATATACGACACACAATATTTAAAAACAGCAACTCCTAAAGCTTGTATTTAATATTAAAATAAGAAATTATGAAAACTAGTCTTTCAATATACTCTATCATTTGTATAACCTGTTTATATTGAAAGTGGCCATAAAAAGATGGTCAAGATCAACAAGCAAGTCGATTAGACCATGTACATTCCGTCCGGATGTTGGTCCTGAGCAAGAGTATTTATACTGTATTGGGTCGGTCATGCCTCCTTATGGTCATTCCATACATTTGCTTGTGTTACAAAGTCAATATACTGGTAATACCCTATGGGAACTTTTTTTTATTACTTTTCTAGTTATTAGTGCAGAAAATAGTGTATTTACTATAAGCGAAAAATTTATTTTCAGATATTTATTGTATTGCTGGTATTCACAGTACCAGAAAAATATCTAAAATGATAAAATAACAGACCACCAATCATCCCAAATGGAACCATAACTAAAAGGAACATCTTCCTCATGAGCATTCCATGTTTCCTGAGTTTTTTCATGAGGGCACGGTTCGCTATACAGCTGTAGTTTATACGTTTTAAGTGTATTAGTTTCGATTAGACCGTCCATTAGCTCCCTTCTTTGACGTTTATAAAAAATCCTGCATTTCTTATTCATTTCCTCATTATGAAAGTAATTATCGATAACCGCTATTCGATTGTTTATTTCATTTTCTAATTTTAATCTAAGGGAATTGTAACTCAAGAATTTGTCAAGAGCGTAAACTTTTAACTTTCCAGAATCTGTATCGAAATTTGATGCTACACGTAGTAGGGTCCATTGTACATCGAACTCATTGTTGCCCACATAATGTTCGGTTTTAGCGGTATTCAGGGTATGTTCAATCTTTATATTTATTTCTTCATTCTATTTAGAAAAAAAAACGAGTAAATAAATTTTCTGAGGATAAGGAATTAAATACAAACAAATATTTAATGATGTAATCATGAAATTTGGCATTGTTGTTTCCTACTAACTTATGTACGATTAATTTTTATATAACAAATCATTATACTCCTGTAAAGGATATATTAATGTTGGCCAGGAGTTTGGAACGCCCATAAGATAACGTGGTAAGTCCCACAAAGTATATTTATTGTTGTTCACTATCAAAATCAGATTCAAAATAGTCAAGGCCAGCTGTTTCACCCCAAAAGCCGTCTCAGATTTAAATCTATCTCAATGAAACTTGATATATAGTACATATACATGACCGCTGTAAATGAGTAGGAACCGACTGGATTGGATTTGGATTATAAATAAATTGATGTTTTGTATGAACAAGTTTCTTTATCAGCCTGCAAAGGTATGACATGTAAGACATATAAGAAGTTAACCATGTGTTCTTGTTTGGCTTAATCTTCCAAAAGGATAAAATCTTTTGAATTTCTTTTCTTGTTTTATAGTCGGAATGACATGAAATTCTTCTTTTGTGGCCAAATTCTACGGTTGCTATATAAACTTACAGTTATTTTACTTTCGTGTGTCATGTTTGTTATAGAAGAAGCGTTTGTTGGTGTCCTAATTGTTGCTCGGTGTGTTGTTGCTGCTATTATAGATGTTTCAGAGCTTAGAGTTTGATTTTGAAATGAACGGATAACTATTTGAATATAGAGTAAAAGAAATAATTGTAAGTAATATGTTTTAAATTAATTGTTTTTTTTTTTTTTTGGTGATTGGTGTGTATTAAACTTACGCGACAAATATAGAACCAGAAGCACTAAAACAAATTTTAAATTCATACTTTCAAAAATTCTTACTTGGAATCTTTTAAATTTGCCACAACGAGTTTTTGCTTTGCACTTTTATACAAAAAATTTAACGAATTGTGGTATTTTAAGGTAGGCTTAGCAAAAGATAATTCCCAAAGTGTAGCCTACATAATAACTTCCCTTACTGATAATCAACTGAGAAATTTAAATTACTAGTAAAAGATATTCATTATAATTATATTTTAAATAAAAGTAAAAAGACAGAAAATCAACTTCGGCGGGACCAAAATTTTTTACCCTTGCAGTCTTAGAAGAATACTTTTTATACAAGAACTAAATTTTCGGACGATCGTTCCTATGGCAGCTATATGATATAGTTGTACGATTTGGACCAAATTTAATTTGAATCGTATATGTCACCACTAAACTCAAATCATGTAAGTTTCAGCTGGATAAGTTAATAAACAACCAAGTTTTTCATACAAAAACTTGATTTTCTTCCGATCGTTTCTATGGCAGGTATATGATATAGTGGTCCGATCCTGCCGATTCTGATTTATTTATGGGCATTGGGAGGATGTGTACGAAGTTCCATTGAGATAGCTTTAAAACGGATAGACGGACATACACGTTTGAATTCTCCTGTCGACGCTTGTCAAGAACATATGTACATTGTTGGGATAGCCACGCCTCCTAAAGGGCGTTATAAGTATAAAATAATCACTCTGACTTAAACCAACTGCTTTTCTTTTCTCGAATTTTTTAGGCTGGAGTTTGTAACATTCTTTAGAAGGCATGGCAGACCTAATAAAGTATATATATTTATATATACATATGTATATATATGATAAGGATCGACAGCAGGATCCAAATATGAATGTTCGTCTGGTCTTTCAGTTTTAAAGATATCTCACTTCCTATGATATACAAAAGTCAGACCCGGCCTGATCGGACCACTAACAGCTGTTTTTTTGTTTCTTAAGTTAGAAAATTACATATAAATATAAATTTGGTGTAAATCGGACCACTATATCATATAACTGCCATAGGAACGACCTTTTGTTGTAAGTTCCAGTTCAAACAAATGGAAATGTGAATTTTGACATGGATATTGTCATTA
The DNA here is from genome assembly GCA_037044475.1 of Zaprionus obscuricornis. Lineage (NCBI taxonomy): Eukaryota > Metazoa > Arthropoda > Insecta > Diptera > Drosophilidae > Zaprionus > Zaprionus obscuricornis. The sequence goes on from JBAMBR010007095.1 coordinate 6,357, forward strand.
ATTTGAGGATAACTCATTTTATTTCTCGTTAAACTTAATGTAGCCTTACAAGCTAAAAGTTTAGATTACGAATTCTATTACTGTTACTATAGGTGCTATATAATAAAGTGATCTGATTAGTCTTGATGTAATAGTTCAATTTTGATACGAAGGGATATCTATTTGAAAAATATTGAGTATTCTATATTTGTATGTTTTTTGTGATTGCTGTGTTCTTATATTTTAAACAATGGGCTACGAGTAAATAAGCCCCAAAGTATAGTGAACATAATAACTTTCCTTACTGAAAATCAACTGAGAAATTTAAATTACTAGTAAAATATATTCAGTAGAATTATATTTAAAATAAAAGTAAAGTATCATGCTCCCTGAGCTTTGGACTAAGCTTGAAAATTGTTTTGTTTATTCTTTGTTGATACCCTTGAAAAGGGTATATTAATTTTGGACACGCTCCTTAAAAGGCGTGGCAGACCCCACAAAGTATCCGATATCTCACTTCCTTTGCTATACATAAGTCAGATCCAGCCGGATCGGAACACTATCAGCCTTTAGTTGTGAGTTTCAGTTGAAACAAATGGAAATTTGAATTTTGCCACGGATATTGACATTCATTTGAGGATATCTTATTCTATTTCTCGTTAAAGTGAATTTAGCCTTTCAAGTAAAAAATGTAGACCACAAATTCTATTAAATTGAGAAATAAAAATTCTAGTACCTAGTACCAGTTCTTACCAAGTTTTATACAAATCTAGTTTTTTTTATATTATAGAAAAGACCTTTAAAAAAATGAATAGTACTTTGTATAAAAAAAAACCAATCAAAAGAAATCTTGAAAAAATAAATCAAATCAAAATATACCATTATATTATTATAAATCAAAACATAATGAGCAAAAATGTAAACAAAATTAATATATAACCATAATTTTATGAGAAAAATAAAATAAATGTATCTCTTGGATTTAGGATTTAGGGCTAATATAAGCCGAATATCAAATCCCAGAGACAACAATCCTTATCCTTATTCTTATCCTTATCTATTTCATCCAGTTTCTTTTTTAACTCTTTCAGCTTTGCTTCGTCTTTCAATAAAGCATTGAAAACACTCGCTGTATTTTTATCATAGATTCCAAGCTTCTCTAGGAGAGCGATCACACGATTCTCAAAAGCTGTAAGTTCCTCGGCACGCGCTAAACTTTTTTTTTGGCTTATGCCATTTGTCTTGTTTTGATTTTTATGAAGCTCTAGTAACTCCATTTCCATGCGACACTCATTATATGCCATTATCTTTACCTCCAGCTGGTCGACTGGCAATTGAGCTGCCTGTTTATTGCGTCCACATTTAATTAAGAACTCTCTATTTCTTAAATGGGACAGATTACTTAAATGATAGTGTTTTTTTAGCATGCTTTTTAATCTGTTCGTTACTATTTTGTCAAGTTGTTGCAGTGGATGAACAGGGCCCCTAACATCTCCTTGTATGCATTGAGTGAGGATAATCAGCACCAGCCAAGCTTGAATCTGTTTAAGCATGACTTAAAACTTCAATCTGAAATATTAGACTAGTCTCAAACTCCGTTTTCCGACAGCTTTTAAAAGTGGAACCTTCTGCTTCAATGAGCAGATAAGCATGAGTTATATATACTTGCTTTAATTATGTTTTCCAAAGTTAAGGCCCACATGGTGTTTTAATTAATACTAAAATACGAAATTATGAAAACTAGTCTTTCTATATACTCTAGTACTTATATTGTTCATATTGAAAGAGGCCATAAGGAGATGTGGCCAATCCCATAAAAAATATATATTTTTGGTCATGATCAACAGACAAATCGATTATTCGTAGGCCATGATCGTCTCTACTGTCCATCCGGCTGTTGATGCTGAGCAAGAGTATTTATAATTTATTGGGTCGGTCATGCCTCCTTCTGGGCCTTACATACATTACTGGTGTCACAAAGTCATTATATTGCTGGTATTCACAGTACCAGAAAAATAATTAAAATTATAAAACAATAGACCACAAATCATCCCAAATGGAACCAAAACTAAAAGGAACATGAGCATTCTATGTTTTCTGAGTTTTTTCATGAGGACACGGTTCGCTATGCAACTGTAGTTTGACGTTTATAAAACACCCTGCATTCCTTGTTCATTTCTTCATTATGAAAGTAATTATGGATTACCGCTATGCGGTTGTTTATTTCATTTTTAATCTAAGGAAATTGTAACTCAAGAATTTGTCAAGAGCGTAAACTTTTAACTTTTCAGAATCTGTATCGAAATTTGATGCTACATGTAGCAGGGTCCATTGTACATTGAACTTATTGTTGCCCACATAGTGTTCTGTTATTGCGGTATTCAGAGTATGTTCAATTTTTATATTTATTTCATCATTCTATTTAAAAACAAGTAAGAAAGTTATAGTCGAGTGTGCTCGACTATATAATACTCGGTGCCCAAAGTTATATTATACATTTATTTTGCTCGTGCTGCGCACTCGCCAATTTTAAGTTAATATAAAAAAAAAATTTAAAAAAAAAAATCGTCTCGGGAATCGAACCGCGGACCTCATGCACGCGAGTTCAACCCTCTAACCACTGAGCCACGCTCTTCACAAGTGTGAGAAACACTGAGTAAATGTTGCCGTGTGTGGGGTGAGAACAGCAAGCAAGCGTACGCTATAGAGACGCCTCTCAACTTTTCGAATTTGAAATGTGTATAACTTTCATGTTTATAATCCGATCTGTACCAAATTACACAACGTCCAGATAAACATATTCTACCTTTGTACTGTAGCTTGGCTGGGTGTGCTCAAAATCGTTTTTATCGATTTGTGGTCTTTGTGGTAAGTCTCTAGCTCTTATAGTCTAGGAGATCAGTGTGTTCATACGGACGTACAGACGGACGGACGGACATGCTCCAATCGACTCGGCTGTTGATCCTGAGTCAGAATATATATACTTTATGGGGTCGGCCACGCCTCCTTATGGGTGTTACATACATTTGCTGCTGTCACTAACCCAATATACTCTTGGTACCCAATAGGCACCGAGTATAAAAAGCCCGAATGAAGGCGGAATGAATTAATAATATACGATGAGCACGGTGCTACTGCTACTGGCTAAAATTCTTCTTTTATGGCCAAACTTCTACGTTTGTTATATAGACTTACGGTTAATTTTCTTTGAGGGGGTCATGTTTGTTATAGAAAAAGTGTTTACTAATTTCCTCTTTGTTGGTCGGTGTTTTGTTGCTGCTATTACAGATGTTATAGTGCTTCGAGTTCAATTTTGATATGAATGGATAACTATTTGAAAAATATTAAGTATTCTAAGAAATATATTTGTATGTTTTTTGTTTTTTTTTTTTGTGATTGCTGTGTTGTTATATTTTAAACAATGGGCTACGAGTAAATAAGCCCCAAAGTATATTGAACATAATAACTTTCCTTACTGAAAATCAACTGAGAAATTTAAATTACTAGTAAAATATATTCAGTAAAATTATATTTAAAATAAAAGTAAAAATAATCACTCCCACTTAAAGAAACTGCTTTTATTTTATATGATGATTTTAATTCTCATTTTTCTAGGAGTTTTTTTTTTATCATGTTCCCTGAGCTTTGGACGAAGCTTGAAAATTGTTTGTTGATACCCTTGAAAAGGGTATATTAATTTTGGACAGGAGCTTATAACGCTCCTTAAAAGGCGTGGCAGACCCCACAAAGTATTTACGAGGGATATTCAAAAAGTAAGTTTCCCTAGTCTGGCGTTTCTCTCAGACGCCACCTAGCGGACTCTAGCTGAACATAGTTTCAGTGTAGATTCTACCGATAAGAGCGGAATTGGTTTTGGTGGCCAAGAATACTTTTTTCAGCAGTACGAGCTCAATAATCATGGAGTTACCAGTGCAAAGCGTGTCCGATTGTGAATTACGTTCGGTTATTCGTTTTTTAACTGCAAAAGGGTTAAACGGTAATGAAATTCACAGTGAATTGGTGTCTATTTATGGTGAAGACTGTATGAGTGTGTAGATGGTGCGAAGATGGCGCACAGATTTTCTCAACGGACGCGCAGAAGAGCAGCGTGCCGGACGCCCAAAAAGCGCCATTACGGACGATGCGATTGCAGCGGTTGAAAACATTATTCAGGAGGACAGACGATGGACTATTGACCATATTTTGGAAATGATGCCTCCTAAATGTCAAATTCACCGAACTTCAGTCCATACAATATTGTCGGAGAAGCTTGGTTACCGTAAAGTTTGCGCAAGATGGGTCCCACGCCTGCTTTCCGATAACCACAAACAACAACGACTTCACGCCGCTCAAAAGTTTTTTGAAATGCTTGAGAAAGAAGGTAATGATCTTTACGCATGCATTGTGACAGGAGATGAAACCTGGGTTCAGCGTCAAAGCATGGTTTGGAAGAAACGTGAAGAAAGTGCTCCGAAAAAGGCAAAAATTCAGTACTCTGCTGGGAAGGTTATGGCTACGGTTTTTTGGGACGAGTCAGGTGTTTTATTGGTCGATTTTCTTGAGCCAGGTACCACGATTAATGCGGATAGATATTGTGAAGTGCTAGAGAAACTCAGAAATGCCATTAAACGGAAACGCCCTGGAAAATTGTCAAAAAAAGTCTTGCTTTTTCATGACAACGCTCGGCCTCATTCTGCCAAAAAAAACACAAACCTTACTTCAGAAATTCAAATGGGAAATTTTCGATCATCCACCTTACTCTCCAGACCTCGCACCAAGTGACTATTTCCTTTTCCCAAAGTTAAAAGAAAGCTTGGGTGGCCAGCACTTCGTTTCAAATGACGAAATCAAACAAGTCGTCAAATCGTGGATCAAAAAACAGGGCACGGAATTTTTTAAGGAAGGTTTACTTAAGCTTTCACACAGATACCAAAAATGTATTGTAGTCCAAGGCGACTATGTAGAAAAATAGTTTAAGAGTCAAAGAATAAAATAAATTTATTTTTACTGCCTAAAACTCATCAGCATCGGCAGCATCATCCGATATCTCACTTCCTATGCTATACGTAAGTCAGATCCAGCTTGATCGGAACACTATCAGCCTTTAGTTGTGAGTTTCAGTTGAAACAAATGGAAATTTGAATTTTGCCACGGATATTGACATTCATTTGAGGATATCTTATTTTATTTCTCGTTAAAGTGAATTTAGCCTTTCAAGTAAAAAATGTAGACCACAAATTCTATTAAATTGTGAAATAAAAATTCTGGTACACAAGTTGCAGTTTGCTAAACAAAATCTTTTAGGAATCGTAGCTCGTAAAAAGTGTTGTTGTCTATAGGTGTGTACAAATGTCACCCAATCATGTATCTTGTTAATACCATTTTAAATCCCTTCAGTTATTTCCAAAAGTTAGAAAAGGTATTTTCGACACGCTGAACCTTTTATATTCGCTCCCTTTCAATACTATAGATTGAAAGATTGATACTATAGTTGCTTTATAATATAGTTCTCTGATTAGTCTTGAAGTAATAAAACACAAGTAAGAATGCTGTAGTGGAGAGTACCCTACAAATTTGAAAATTGCATCAAGAAATAATTTGTCCAGATCTGGCTATACAAGTGTTATGTAGTCTTATTGTATTTCTAATAAAAGTGAAATATCAATTTGATTTAAAATAATATTGATTACGATACATAAAAAATTTGTTGTCGAAGCTGATAAAGAATATAGATGACCGTCGTAAACTTATAGCTAAAATATCCTGGAGAGTGTATAATAAACATAATAATCGTATTTTATACTTTAATTTTAATGACATGTATTACATGTTTTTTATTTTATTTGAATCAAAAAAAATTGTTATCGACGTACCCTTGCATATGTACTCTCTAAAAATATCAATAAACATATAAACAAGAAAGTAAACTTATCTTTCTCGTGCCAAAGATATTATACCCATGCAGTCTTTTAAGAAAACTAAGCCATTTGACAGCTATTTGGCATAGTGATCCAATCCGTTCCGACTTATATACATCTTATGGGTATAGAGCGCACGCATACCAAGTTTCATTACAATAGTTTTAAAACTGAGAAACTTTAGGTTGAAATAAACTGATATAAGGATACTGGTCTCGATGCTAATCAAAAATTATATATACTTACGTGTTATCGAACACTCGAGTCTAATAAATGCCCTAGGTAGGTAGCCTAAGTTCTGCGATGTAAATTTGTTTAATAAAAGTGCAACCCATCATAGAAAGGGTTAGGAATGTTGTAAGCTTGGTAATAATGTGGGTTAACTTTAGGGTAATATGGATGATAAGGATAATACGAAAAAGCTTGGTCTATGGATATTTAGACGGACATGGGGCTTCTTCCTGGTATCTCAGTTCTTCTATACTCATTCTTGACTGTTCACTATCTGATAGTTCACTACCTGCCTCTTAATGGTGTTATTAGTTGTCATAATTTCCCTTGGTTGTAAATTAGTCGTAATTGGGTCCAAAGCAATTCCGGTCAAATATACTGCGCTTGTTAAATGGTGAGTTTGGTCTAGGTGGTTGCATCATTGGTGGACTAGGTTGTAAGTATAAGAAGGTGGATGTTGAGCAAAAGGCATGGCGGTATTTCTGTATATTGGCGGTGGTGGCTGAATAAATGGTGGATGATATGGTTGATAAATTGTGTTATCTGATGATTAGAAAAATTATTTACCAGTTATGTAAATTATTGTGAGGGTTATTTTGATTCAAGATAGGTTTTAAATTAATTATACCCGGTATCCATTGAGTACCAAGACTTTGTGACAGCAGCAAATGTATCTAACACCCATAAGGAGGCGTGGCCGACCCCATAAAGTTCTGACCAGGATCAATAGCCGAGTCTATTGGAGCATGTCCGTCAGTCCGTCTGTACGTCCGTATGAACACACTGATCTCGGAGATCACAAGAACTAGAGACATAATTTTTTTACAAAGTGCTTGTATTAGTTGCAAGTAGATCAAGTTTATTTTTGATTTTTGCCACGCCCGCCATTGCCAGCACAAATCGATCAAGACCATTTTCAACACTCCACAGCACCCCGCCCACCCAAGCTACATGACTGAATTTTGGTACAAAGTTAAAATATGTTTATCTGGACGTTGTGTGGTACTGATCGGATAATTAACATGGAAGTTATGCACATTTCAAATACCAAAATTTGAGGGCGTACGATTGCCTGCGGTTTTAAACCCACACGCGGCAACAATATTTTAGTGTTTTTTCTTTCTCAGACTTGAAAAGAGTGTGGCTCAGTTGTTAGAGGGTTGAATTTTTTTTTTTAAATCACAAGTAAATATAATAAAATTTATAATTCTTAATTATTTTTCGAAAATGTATTAATGTTAATAAAAATATATATATGTTGGAATTAACTTAAAAATGGCGTTTTCGTAGCACGAACAAAATAAATATATAATGTACAAGTTTATATAAAATAATGAATGTAAAATTGACGAGTGCGAACCACGAGGTTTCTAAATATTTAATTAATGACCTAATTAGCAATTATGGAACACTTAGAACGCTTGAAATGTACAATTATGTTGACGCTCTGTGCGAATTCGGTCAAAATCCTGGAAGTTATGCAACTTTCAATTCTTTGAGTACTGGGTATTATATAGTCGAGCATACTGGAATTTTGAGTACAAGTTAATACGCGTTAATACCGATTACAAACATCACATTCATTAACTATGTTTTGAATTAGTTTCTGAAAATCTGGGTAATAATATGTTTCTTTGAAAAGCCTGGCCTTTTTCTTAATTCCCAAATGGAACAGTTTTCTATGATTGCTTAAAATGATTTCCTTGAACTCCGCGTAACTTTCAATGTCTCTTAGTTTTATATTAGTTCTTGATAACCGAGTTGTTCTTGGATTTATGATCTCTTCGAATGCCCTTTGAATTATTTCGAAGTCTGCCTGACTTTCAATGCACAATGTGCTTGTCTTTGCACAAAAGTGATCCATCAATATTTGGCCTTTTCATTATTATTATTATTAGGTGGCACTACAATCCATTTCGGGTTTTGGCCGACCTCAGTGTCTCCCTCCAGGCGCCTCTGATCTTCGCGCGCCTCCTCCAATTGGAAATACCCAGTTGATTGAGGTCCTGCTCTACTTGGTCCTTCTATCGGAGATTTGGTCGTCCCCTTCGCCGTCGCCCGTAGTCGACTCTCGCTTCAAATGCCTTCTGAGCTGGAGATTCTTCATCCATACGCACAACGTGGCCGCGCCAGCCCAGACGTTGTATCGTGATGCGCCGGACCTCGTCCACGTCGTCGTACAATTCGTACAGCTCGTGGCTCATCCGAATGCGATTGTCGTTCCCAATCCGAACGAGACCGTAGATCTTGCGAAGAATTTTTCTCTCGAACACTCCAAGCACTGCTGCATCTGTCATTGACACTACCCATGCTTCAGCTGTCTGCTACCACATGGGTGTCTAGGCGCCGCGCCTCCCTGCTTGTCGACAGCATTTTATGGCCCAGAAAATCTTCCTCTCTTCTCATAAATTTGCATTTATTCAATTGTAATTTAAAATTTGACTGTCTTAGTTTTAGAATACTTTCCTCAATGAGTTTAAATGTTCGTCAAATGACGTAGAAAATATAATGATATCGTCCAGATATACAAGACAATGTTTATTTATTAAATCCTTAAGTACCTGATTCATACACCTTTGGAATGACGCTGAACCTCGAAAATAATCAATAATGACATTGTTTGCTAATAAGAAGTTTCTGCCTAAAAGCATGTCATAATGAGTTGAAAAGTCGTGTATGTAAAATATCTGATTCTGTCTAAAAAGTTTATTCGGCGCGAAAGACACGCGCTCGTTTAATTTTGTAACTCCCTCCATAGTTCTTACAGAAATCTGTTTTGTTGAAATTGATAATTAAAAAAAAAATTGTTTTCATTAAATTTATCGAGGATCCCGAGTCAGACTTCTGGAACATTGATTATTAAATACGATTTCTATGTATTGGTTTGTTCCGAGGCCCCTATTGGAAAATTTTCATGTAATATTGGTTCATGTTGTATCTGCTGGGTATCCCGATAATCATCACTATTATATCTATCATTCTCAATGGGTTTGTTCATAATAAAACTGACTATTGTTTTCTGATTGTTTTCATCAACATTGCATTTTTCGGGAATCACTATTATCTTCCCGCATGCGTTTGTAAGGTTGATTTGGCATATTACCATTTTGATTGTTATTATTTTGATTATAATAAAAGGTTTATTTCTTTGTGCTTATTGCAATTGTTGCTCAAATTCTTGGTACAATTTCCTATTTTGGTCGAAAGCATTGCACCTATTAAATTGTCTGTTTAAAGGTTGCTGATGTTGGGCTTGATTGTATTTAGTATTAAAATTTTTATTTTGTGGTTGTTAAAAATGAGGATTGTATTGGTAAGTATTTTGTGGGTGGGTGTTACGTGCATTATTAGTATAATTGTTGTTAAAATTTTGTGGTTTACAAAAATCACTCTTCAGTTTCTTCATAAAATCCTTCCATCTAGGCCACTTGTTTTAATTTAATTAATTTAATTTTAGAATTGTTGAAATATCGTATCTTTGAATTAAACTCCTCACTGTATTATTCATTACGTTTGTGTATAATATAGAATTTTCAAAATTTCCTTCTAACTCTAACTTATTGCTAATAACCAAGATTCGGCCTCAACTTCATTACAAAACTTACGAAGATTGCCTTGAAAACTTGTGTTGTAGAGTCTTCTTAGCAGTTCCTCAACTGGTTTCTGCGTCTTATACTCGGAAATTAGGGCGTGCCTGGTCCATTTATTAATGTGTAACATCTGGAGTAGCTTCTGGGCATCACCGGAAATTTGAAGCTCAATTGCCCCGAAAATGGTGGCATATTTAAAATTTATTGTGGAAGTTGATTTAGGTTTTGGTCGTTTAGTGCACTTGGTGCAGCTATTGGAATAGCAACATTATTTGCTGGTTCTACTTTACTTTGGTTGTATTTTCTTTACGATCACTAATTCAATGTTTATTACAACGACCGAATTGGATTTATACGTTGATTGAACTTTTATTGACACGTAAGATTCTTTTGCGGATACGTTTTAAATATTAAACAGGAATAGATTTAATTGTAGCAAATTCTCAATTTTTGTAACACTCGATGTTTGTCACAAACTAGTTAGTCAAATGCTTACTGTGCGTTAGAAATTGAAATTAATTTCTTTCAATTTTTATGTAAGCCATAACTATTTGCAATGCGTATCCACCGGCTGCGCCATTTACGTATTTTAATGAAACTTTATTTCAAAACGGTAAAATTTTATAAAGGCTTTTATAGTACGAAACTATATCTGATGTTCGCTTAAGACTAAAGTCTAAGTTTTGTTTAATCTTTACATCATTAATATCAAGACGCTGTAGCCGATTTTTGTTTACATGATCGGGTTGGATCGTCTTTTGCTCGCACCCAGATTTTGGCCGATCTTTGTTCACATTATTGAGCTTAACTGTTTTATTTGTTTGTGTTAGAAAGCTTAGGGTTGAGTGTGAGAACATGAAGGAATTTCATATCAAAAACAACCAACGAATATTAAGAGCAAGCATAAAATAAGAATTGTAGGGAGACTGGGGTATCGGAAGATGAATATGTCTCTATATGTATATAAAGCTCGTGCTACGCACTCACCAATTTTAAGTTAATTATAATAAGTATATTTATTTTTATTTATTTAAGAGATTAAGATTTTAACCGCGAATCAATAGCACGCAAGTCCAACCCTCTAAGAACTGAGCCATACTTCTTTGAGTTTTAAAAATAAGAAAAAATGTTTCCCGTGTATAGGGGTTGAAAACGGGAGCAACTGAAAAGCTACAGAGACGCAAATACATATATGTATACATGGATATGTCGTCAATTTTATATTAATTATAATATTTATGTATATATATATACATATATATATATATATACTCTGGAGCGTCAATTTTGTTATAAAAACAAATAAGAAAGCTATAGTCTAGTATGCTCAATTACATAATACCCGGTACCCAAGAATTGAAAGTTGCATAACTTAATAACATAATTTGCATATTTAGAAAGCTCTTGGTACGCGCTCGTCAATTTTTCGTTAATTATATTATATAAATTTATACATTATATCTACTCGTATATTTATTTTGCTCGTGCTACGCAAATTTTAAGTTAATACATTATATATTTATTTAGCTCGTGCTACGAATTCGCCATATTTAAGTTAATTCCAACATATATATATTTTTATTAACATTAATACATTTTCGTAAAATAATTAAGAATTGTACATTTTATTATATTTACTTATATTGTGATTTAAAAAAAAAAAGTTCAACCCTCTAACAACTGAGCCACACTCTTTTCAAATCTGAGGAAGAAAAACCAATAAAATGTTGTTGCCGTGTGTGGGGTTAGAACCGCAGACAACCGTACGCCCTCAAATTTTGGTATTTGAAATGTGCATAACTTCCATGTTAATTATCCGATCAGTACCTCACAACGTCCAGATAAACATATTCCAACTTTGTACCAAAATTCAGTCATGTAGCTTGGGTGGGTGTGGGTGCTGTGGAGTGTTCAAAATGGTCTTGATCGATTTGTGAAGGCGGTGGAGGGCGTGGCGAAATCTAAAATAAACTTGGTCTGCCTGCAACTAATACAAGCACTTTGTAAAAAAAAATGAATGCTCTAGCTCTTATAGTCTCCGAGATGTGTGTGTTTATACGGACGTACAGACGGACAGACGGACATAAATTCACGTTTAAAGGCCCGATTTTTCGGCTTTCTCCATTAAACTGATTTCCAAATTGTTTTCATAGATACCTTGACAGATTACTGATTCAAATAAAATTATCTTTCCCACGTCATTTGCTGCCATACACTATTATACCACTTCAACCATGTTTAACAATGCCACATTTTCTTTGTTGGTCGCTTCTACTTTTTACTCCCGTCCGAGAATAGGACCTTATTCAAGAAGGGACTTTAAAATAAGCTTATTAGCAAAAGGTAGACGCTTTTGCCTATTGACTTCGGAAATCAGAGGTTATGCTAAATATAAAATATATTGAATTGTTAAACAAAAAAAAAATATATAAAATTAAAAAATGTAATGTGTAAAATATATATACAGTTAGCACAACATTTATTCGTACACATATATACTACAAGTTTAAGTGAATATATCTTGGAAATTAACAAAGATAAGCAAGAAATTTCTTTTTTATTAATTAACACAAAGTTAGGAATTATAATAATTATAATATTTTAATTTCTTTCAGTAGTAAACTTAAATTTGTTTAAAGAAGACACTTTTCTAGGCACAAAAATTATTCGTACATTTTTGAGATTGTTATATTTAAAACTAAAAAACAAGAAAACTGAGAAAAATTAATACTTTATAGGCTCTCCCTTAGCCTTAATAACTGCTTCTAAGCCGACGCATACTATTTATTATGGGACTAGTGTCTGCAGCACTAATTTTGGACCACTCAGTCTCCAAATCCGTTTTAAGCGATTCCTTCGGTGTAATTTTGTGTTTTCGGATCCCTTTTTCCAATAAGCCCCAAATATGCTCTATTGGATTAAGGTTCGGTGACTGTGGCGGCGTTTAGAGCTGCTTACAATGGTAAATCAGCCAATTTTGCACCAAATAAGACGAATGTTTGGGGCCGTTATCTTGCTGGAACAAGAATGACTTCGCGTCAAGGCCAAGTTTGGAGGCACTAGCCCACAAATTTTCTTTTAAAATGATCAAGTATCCACTTGATCAATCGTCGTAAGCGGTCGTAAGCAGCCGTGTTTTACTGAGCACCGGGAAACAAAATAAATTGCACACAATTACAGCATAGTGAGTGACGAATTAATTAGTGCAAAACGCGAAAAGACGCTTAGTGCGATGAAATCGCACAAAATAGTATTAATTGATTATTCACTAATTAATTATCTAAATCTATAATAAACTAACTTACGGTTAAAAAGATGAGTCAAAGTGACATTCGTACGCAGAGGCAGCGCGAGCAACACGAGCGCCAGCTCTCTTTGCAACGTAACAACGCGTATTTCTCTTACTCAGAGGTTGAACCAATCAAAAACTCTGCTGATGCAAATTTGAAGCGATCAATGACCCCCAACCCGACGAAAGAACACTTGCACTCAGCAAGCGAGCGAGCTCGTTCTTGCTCTCCAGCGAGCAATGAACTGAGAGAACTGCTCTCACCTAAGGTGACAAGCACAACAGTCTCTTTAACTACTGCGACTGCAACAACAACATCAACTGCATTTGTATCGGCTGCCCGTTCAATTCCATCGTCTTAAGGAAACGCTCTTTCTGTGCCTTTGATGACAACAGCAAAACCCCTCTACGAATCATCGACCAAAACAAATGCTACGACTGCTGTGCTGTCGGTTAAACAAAAACCAAACAATGTAAGCCCGCTTGTGCAGACTGGAATGTATCGTTACATCCAAATAAAACGAAAGCCAAGCCCTTTAAATCCGAAAGCAAAAATTTCACGTAGCAACTCTACCTCATCTTTAATCGAAAAGCCTTACAACACCAATAGGTTTGAAATTCTAGCAGACAACTCCGATGATCTGCCGTCCGAAGAAGGCGTTAAAAAGACGCCAAAGCCACCACCAATATACATACGTGAGAAGAGCTCCAATGCTCTAGTAAACAAAATTGTAGAGCTTGTTGGAAAGGACAATTTCCATATAATTCCCCTAGTACGGGGCAATATTCATGAAACTAAAGTACAAACGAAGTCGGCAGATAATTATAGAGTATTATCAAAGCACCTCAACGACAATAAAATGAACTTCTACACGTACCAATTAAAAAGCAGCAAGGGCCTGCAAGTAGTACTAAAGGGCATAGAGTCTGATGTAACACCTGCAGAAATAACTAAGGCGTTACAAGATAAGGAATTTAACGCTAAATCGATCTTTAACATTCTAAACAAGAATAGGAAGCCCCAACCGCTATTTAAGGTTGAACTCGAACCAGACACCAGTTCTCTTAAGAAACCAAAAGGTGCAGCAACTGCGGTGGTAATCACACCGCTAATTACAGAGGTTGCCCAATCTACAAGGAGTTGAAAAGACGTATACATCAGCGAGTGTCTACAACGTTCATTAACGTTCAGTTAATGCCATCTAAATCAACCCCAGATGTATTTTTTTCGACAGCAGTCAGATCGTCATTTGACCCCGAATCCTCAACAAGAAAAAATGTGTCATTTGCCAGCGCTTTGAAATCAGGATTGGATCCTCAGTCCTCAAACACATTACACTTAAGAGCACCTCACCTAGACCCAAACACGTCCAACTATAAGCAGCCTTTGGATCAGCCGCAAAGCAACTTTGAAGCTATGTTCTCTAACCTACAGCAAAGCCTTATGGAGTTCAAATCCTTCATGCGGACAACGATGCAAGACCTAATGCGTAATCAAAACCTATTGTTACAAATGTTAGTATCACAACAGTCCAAATAATCAATGACTACTCTACGTATATCTACGTGGAACGCTAACGGCGTTTCGCAGCATAAACTTGAGTTATCTCAATTCCTACTCGACAAACATATCGACGTAATGTTGCTTTCAGAAACTCATCTTACAAACAAATACAAAATACACCCCGATGACTTTGCAATTACTAAAAATATCCCTAGGAGCCTGATTAATGCCGAAAGTCGTTCGGATCTCTCATCTGACCACTCACCTGTTCTTATTAATCTACTCCGTCATCCAATAACCGAAGATCAACCGACTAGATTGACTTCACACAAAGCCAATTGGATCTGTTACACTTAAGCTCGCATATCGATCTAAATCCTGTACTCAACGTTGAAGCTGATATCGACAACTTTGTCAATACAATGCAGTCCGTTTTTGTCTCCACTGCTCGCGCTTCAACTCCGCAAACCTCACACGCGCCGAACATGAAGAAGAAGACAAACCAAGAAATCGAGCAGCTAGTACTCGAAAAGCGACGCCTACGACGTGAATGGCAGTCGCTAAGGTCACCATTCGCTCGACAAAGGTTAAAAAACGCCTCCCGCAAACTCTCCAAAGCGCTAAAGCAACAAGAAGCACAAACTCAACGCCACTACATAGAACAGTTATCAACATCGTGTACAAAGCACTCTCTGTGGAGAGCTCATCCAACACTATGCTCACCAACAGAAACTGTGACGCCTATAAGGAATCCAGCAGGCGGCTGGGCCCACAGTGATGAAGATAGAGCCATTACATTTGCAGAACACCTAAAAAATGGGTTCCAGCCAAATCCTGTCACAAATTCATTCACACCTCCACCTGTAACAAACGATTCTCAGCTTCAACTTGAGCCAATGGAAATGAAATCGCGCACATCATCAAAAATCATCTGGACCCGAAAAAATCTCTATGCCCTGACCAAATAACACCAAAAATGATTGTAGAGCTCCCATACTGCGCAGTTTACACCATCACCCAGCTCTTCAATGCCATTACAAGACTTGGCCACTTTCCAAAGAAATGGAAAAAGTCAATGATAATAATGATACCCAAACCAGGCAGAGACCACACAATTGCCTCATCGTAAAAAGCGTGCTGAGTCGCATAAATTCAATTCTAAGGGCCCAGAACATCGCATCAATTTGGATTTCGTGAAAAACACGGAACTATCGAGCAGGTCAATCGCATAACTTCTGAAATACGAAACGCATTTGAAAATCGACAATATTACACTGCAATATTTCTGGATGTATCCCAAGCATTCGATAGAGTTTGGCTAGAAGGTCTTATGCATAAGATCAGAGCAGTGCTTCATATCAATACACACAAGCTATTGGAATCTTATCTATTAGAGAGAAAGTTCGCAGTGAGATGCGATTCTGCTGAGTCTGACGATTACGTAATTGGAGCTGGAGTCCCTCAAGGTAGCGTACTTGGGCCTACGCTATACGTCCTCTATACAGCAGACATCCCAATAAGCAGGCATTTAACAACATCCACCTTTGCAGACGATACAGCTACTCTCAGCAGATGCCCAGGTGCCCTATGCAAGCATCGGCGCAATTGGCCCTACATCTAGTCGAAGTTGAAAAATGGCTATCTGACTGGCGAATAAAAGTAAACGAACAAAAATGCAAGCAAATTACCTTCACCCCAAACAGGCATAACTGCCCACCGCTCAAACTAAACAATGTTACACTCCCGCAAGCGAACGAGGTGACATATCTAGGAGTACACCTCGATAAAAGACTCACTTGGCGGAGGCACATCGAAGCCAAGAGAACACAACTAAAACTAAAAGCCAGCTGCCTTCACTGGCTTATCATCGCTCGGTCTTCTCTTAGCCTTGAAAACAAGGTCTTGCTCTACAACTCCGTACTTAAGCCTATCTGGAACTATGGCTCCCAGTTATGGGGGAACGCTAGCAGTAGCAATATTATTGTTGTCCAGGGAGCTCAATCAAAGATCCTGAGAACCATCACCGAGGTACCGTGGTACGTTCGAAATGATAATATATATAAAGACCTCAACATTAAACCAGTCAGAGAAGTAATAACCGAACATAAGGAGAAATACCAAGGAAAGATTTAGCTCCACTTATACACCCCTAAGCCTTTATGTTGCCACCCCCGTGCTTTACAGTAGGAATACAATTAATTGGATTAATGGCTTCGTTCACTTTTCTCCAAATCTTTGGCGCGCCATCGTATCCAAAAATATTAAATTTGGATTCGTCACTTTATATAACATTGTTCCATTCTGATTCATTTAGGTGTAATTTGGCGAACTTCAGTCTCTTTTTCCTGTCACTAATAAACGGCTTTCGGCGAGCAACTCTACCATGATATCCAGTACTATGCACGAAGTTGCGGACAGTTTGAGCACAACTTTTTTTATTAAATGGTTGTGCCACGTTTTCGCAAATCACAGAGGTTGTTATATGTATGTGAGTTTTGCCGTACAGTAATATTTTAGGCCTGCCAGCTTGTTTGTGATCGGCATCTAAACTTCCACTGTTGACATATTTTTTTTATAACGCTTTGAACAGTAGAGTGAGGTCTATCGACTATTCATTTTCGTAAATCTAAAGATAAATCCTGACTTCTTCCCATATTAACTTCTTACATCAAGACTCGATGCGCAAATGACACCAAAAACAATAAGAACGATCATTATGCATCAGACTTAACCAAATTTTTGTAAAAAGAAATACCAACTACCTTTAATTCATTGGTAGAAGACAATAGGAACAAAGTGTACGAATAATTTGTGTGCGTATTTTTGTTGCCTCTTTTGGGTTTTTCCTTTAGCTTTACACATGAAAAAACAAATTTTTTTCTGCATGTTGTCAAAAAATAACAGTTAAAATTATCTGCTTTAAAAGTTTTCGGCCACAGAAAACTCTTGTTTTTTTTTCAAAGAAAAGCGTGTGTACGAATAAATGTTCTGCTTACTATATGTAATATTAAAGAGAATAAAATGTAGTTATGTGAAAAAAAAAATCATTTAAAAATACGCATAAATAGCTAAAAAAAAATGTGCGTTTGAAGTTTTATTTTAAGTTTTTTGGGTGTACGCAGATTTGTGCTGCCGACTGTATATACATACATACATATGTGTGTACATCATGATACAGAATATCATACAGACGGGAATAACCTAGCAATTCTTTCTCATATACATGCATATGTATGTATGTATGTATGTAAATACACAAGTATATTGTTTGCGCAAAGAAATTAACTTTCGACAGCTTTTGCAATGACTTTTACAATGTTGGAATATACTTTCACAAGGATTCCCTGAGCTCCGGAGTTTGGTGAGCAATATGTAGCAAAGTTGATAAATGATGAGAGAGTATGACCGCACGAGAGAACATTTATTCGTACACACGCTTTTCTTTGAAAAAAAAACAAGAGTTTTCTGTGGCCGAAAACTTTTAAAGCAGATAATTTTAACTGTTATTTTTTGACAACATGCAGAAAAAAATTTGTTTTTTCATGTGTAAAGCTAAAGGAAAAACCCAAAAGAGGCAACAAAAATACGCACACAAATTATTCGTACACTTTGTTCCTATTGTCTTCTACCAATGAATTAAAGGTAGTTGGTATTTCTTTTTACAAAAATTTGGTTAAGTCTGATGCATAATGATCGTTCTTATTGTTTTTGGTGTCATTTGCGCATCGAGTCTTGATGTAAGAAGTTAATATGGGAAGAAGTCAGGATTTATCTTTAGATTTACGAAAATGAATAGTCGATAGACCTCACTCTACTGTTCAAAGCGTTATAAAAAAAATATGTCAACAGTGGAAGTTTAGATGCCGATCACAAACAAGCTGGCAGGCCTAAAATATTACTGTACGGCAAAACTCACATACATATAACAACCTCTGTGATTTGCGAAAACGTGGCACAACCATTTAATAAAAAAAGTTGTGCTCAAACTGTCCGCAACTTCGTGCATAGTACTGGATATCATGGTAGAGTTGCTCGCCGAAAGCCGTTTATTAGTGACAGGAAAAAGAGACTGAAGTTCGCCAAATTACACCTAAATGAATCAGAATGGAACAATGTTATATAAAGTGACGAATCCAAATTTAATATTTTTGGATACGATGGCGCGCCAAAGATTTGGAGAAAAGTGAACGAAGCCATTAATCCAATTAATTGTATTCCTACTGTAAAGCACGGGGGTGGCAACATAAAGGCTTAGGGGTGTATAAGTGGAGCTAAGTGGATACTTT
>JBAMBR010007100.1:0-12439 GCA_037044475.1 Zaprionus obscuricornis
ATGGTTGCATCTTCAATCAGTTGGCCTATCATGCTTGTGGGCGTGGCACTTTCGCTACACTTGAACCTTTTGTTTATGCAAATCAAAACTGTTGCCCATGGCCCACTTTGTGCTCTAACTATCTTTCACTCTCTCTCGTTCTCTCTGTGTCTCTCTCTAGCTGCTGTCTGCCTTTGTTTGCAACTTGTCGAGCATCAACATGCCTCAGCCATCATCATCATCAACAGCAACAGCAACAGCAGTCATTTTTCTCTTGCCTGACTTCCGGCTTTTGGCAGAGCTGCCCAAAAAAAAAAAAATAATAAAAAGTGTTGCATACTTTTGTGCGCCTTTTTGCTACTCAAGGCAACTGTCGCCCAATTTGCTTTAGCAGCACGCTAAATAGCTGCACTCTGCCTAAGTATAAGTATTACACTCTCTTACACTCTTCCCCCTGCACTCTCTCCTCTCGCGCTCTCTCTCTCCTCTCTCTCTTCTCTCTTGCTGTTTGCAATTATGCTTTTGTCTTGGCATTTATGCGTTTTTTTTTTTTGTATACTGCAACAACTTTTTCTTTGTTCTTTGGGTCAGTTAATTGATTGCAACTCATGCAGCTGCAACAGCTGAAAGTTTTTTATACATTTCCCCCGTTTACCTCCAGCATTTTATTTGTCTTAAACTCTTACGTAGCATTACTTTTTTAATTAACTGTCCAAGAAGTAAAACTCTTTGCTTGACATTGACAAAGCAGCTTTGTCATTCTCTCTCTCTCTCTGTATGTGTGTGTGCTGTGTGTGTTTGCATTGTCTATTTGTGCGTGCAATATTTGTAATGTCAAACAATTCAAGTCAACAGCGCAGAAAGTCTTGAAAAAAAAAGTGAAAGAAAAGTAGAAAGAAAAGTTGCTGCTCACATTTCCACTTTAGTTTTGTCGTTTGAGCACAGACAACTGCTTTACAACTGTTTAACTCAATAAGAGTTGTGCAAATAAGTCTATGCACAGCACAAGCTAGCAGCAAAAAAAAAAAAAAAAAATAAAAAAAATAAAAAAAAAGACCTAGAAAAAAGTTCAGCTGAGCTAAGCTCAGCTCATGTTTTTTTTTTGCGTGCACCCAAACCACTGCCACGCCCATGCATTGTAATCGGACATTCTGTTTCTTTGGGCTACACGTACGTTACGTATACGTAGAGTGTAACAACAAGAAGAAGCAGCACAACAACAACAACAAAAAAAGTCAGAAAACTTTTCAGAGCAGCATGAGAAAAGTTGAAAGACAAAAAAAAAACCAAAAAAAATTACAAGACAAGCAAAAGAAAAGAGCAAGAGAGAGAGAGAGAGAGAGCGAAAGAGAGAGAGAGTGAGAAAAAAAGGCAATAAGACAATTTTAATATGCATAAATCAAAGAGAAATTCACCCAGCAGCTAAGCACGCTCAGCTATCAATTTCTTTCAACTGGTTGAACACGCAGACAAAGCAGGGAGTGACTGAGAGTAAGAGGAGTGAGTGAGGGAGTGAGGGAGTGAAATTGAGAGAGATATATATATATATATATACACGTGTGTATCGGACAATCAGTTAGTTTGAACAGTCAGTCAAAGCTCAACTGTTGTACAACAGTTCATACATTCGTCCGTTTGTCAGTCAAAAAGTCAGAAAGTCAAAAACCTTCCGTTGGCAGCGCGCATACGAGTCGAGTGAACATTTCCTGCTGCCACTGCTGCCACTGCTGCTGCTGCTGTTGCAAAGTCAAACAATACTCTGCAGAATTGCCATCACGTTTCTCATAACTGACGTCTGCCAACTGCCTGACGAGGGCCAAGCAGCGCAACTAGAGTGAGCCAGAGAGAGAGAGAGCGTTAGCTATGTCAATTGATTTACAAGTTATAACAATAACAGACTTTTGAGCTAGCTCTCTCTCTCTCTCTCTGTGCTAAGAAGTTTTGAAACCTTTTTGCCTCCCAATATCAATTTGTGGTCATCAGCGTCAAATGTCAGCAACAGCAGCAGCAGCAGCAACATCAGCGACAGCTTCGTCAGCGACAGCGACAGCATCATGAACTCGTCAACAAGCTTAACATTTCCGTGCTTGCACAGTGTCCAGCTCATAACATTTCCTGTGATTTGCGGATGCAGCTGCGGATGCTATTGACAAGCAGCATCAAATCGCTCAAAAGCAAACAGCACTGCATATGACTGACTGACTGACTGACTGACATTTAATGTCATTTGATGTTGTGGCTTTCAATCATTTATTGAAATTACGCATACGTCGCGTATGGCAATAGATTTCATAGCCTTTTTTTTGCGCTCTCTCTCGTTGTTAAACGTGCCAAAAGTCACAATACCTGACCTAATGTCATTTGCATATTTATGTGCTGAGACTTCTTGATGTTGACTTTTATTTAGCTTTTTTTTTGGCTATTTTTTATATTTTTTTGTAGCAACTTTCACTTTTTCTTTTGCCTTTGCCTCCGTCGCATGCCAGCACGCTCCGTTACGCCCTGTTACGCCCAGCTAGATGCCCCTTTTGTTATCCCTTTTTTTTCTCTCTGCCTCTTCTTCATACTCTTCTCTTCTCTTTCTCTTCTCGTCTCTTTCTCTTCTTTTTTATTTTTTGGTCGAATACAAATTCATTTTTATTGTTGTGCAGAGGCAAATATTGAAATTAGAATACAAATTAAAAAGCTTTTAATGTAAACAGCCGTAAAGGTTCTCATGCCACATGCCACATGCAAGGGTTATGTCCTCTGCTTTTTTTGTGGGCCCCTTGTTGCGTATCTCTCTCTCTCTCTCTCTCACTCTCATGTCTGCTTCGTCTTGAGTTTTTTTCGTTTTAGGGGCAACGTTTGCAAAAATATAATATATATTTTTTATGCTAGCTGAAAATGTGCCACGCCTACGCAATGCTTGCAGCATTTACTGTTGACTTTGGCCTTGGCAGCAGCCAACAGGCAAAAATTTAACAATTTCTGATTTTATTTTTTTTATTTTATTATTTTCTCTATAACAAATCTCAAGGCATTAACTAAATTGACTTTATAACTGTCTATTGAATATGTTAAATACACACACACACACACACAACACGCACGCTGTCATAATTTTGTAACCGTTATGTGGGCGGATCAAAGCGGCAAGAAACATTGATTCACATTTAATTGCGGCAACGCCCCACAAAAAATTAAGACTTGAGTCTCTTTAACAGCCCCTTTGGCATATTTAATCAAGTTATTAATGGGGCGTGGCATTTTCAAGAGCATGATTAGTACACAAATTAATATTGAAACTCAAGCTAGAAAATTCAATTTTATTATTTGAAATTAAATAATTGGAAGCTGAAATTATAAATCACAGCAGCAGTAGCTGCTAACAAATTGAAGCTAATAATAATTTAAATATTTATATAGAAATAATTTACATTTAGATGATGAAAGTAATGTTAATATAAAGAAATATAATAAATAAATAAAATATAAAATTAAAAAAAATATATAATAACAATAAAGAAAAAAAATATTTAAAAAATTGAATAAAAATTAAATAAAATTATTAATAAATTCAAAATAAATATAAAAATAAATTATAAATATTAAATAAATAAAAATAAATTAAATAATATTAAAATATAATTATATAAATAAATGTATATATTTTATATAAAAAAAAATTGAAATAAACATAAAAATTAAATTATAATAAATCTAAATTTTTGATAATAAAAATTAAATAAATGTTAAAATACAAAAATAAATAAATACAATTTATATTTTATAAAAAAAAAAGTTTATAAAAAAAATCTTAAAATAAATATAAAAATTAAATTGTAATAAAATAACGAATTGAATAATAATAAAAAAAATAATAATAATTTAATTAATTGATATAAAAATATTTAAATATTATAAAAAATACAAAAATAAATAAATACAATTAATATTTTATAAAAAAAAAATTTAAATAAATATTCAAATTAAATTTGAATAAATCTAAATTATAGAGAATTAGAAAATAAAAAAATAATATTAAAATAAAAAAAATATTTATTAATTTATTATTAATTTAAATATTTATTAAATTAAAATATTAAAAATTAATATAAAAAAATTGTGAAAAATTAATTAATTGATATTAAAATATTTAAATATTATAAAAAATACAAAAATAAATAAATACAATTAATATTTTATAAAAAAAAAATTTAAATAAATATTCAAATTAAATTTGAATAAATCTAAATTATAGATAATTAGAAAATAAAAAAATAATATTAAAATAAGAGAATATATTAACTAATTTATATTTTATAAAAAAAATTTTTAAATAAATATAAAAATTAAATTTTAATAAATTAAAATATAAAATAATAATAATAAAATATAAAATAATAATATAAAAAAATTGTGAAAAATTAATTAATTGATATTAAAATATTTAAATATTATAAAAAAATATTTTTTACTAATTAATGAAAATAAATAAAAATATATAATTATGCTCAAAATATTTATATACCATAAATATAATTGATTATAGTATATACAATCGACTTGCGATTAATCCGTACCCCGTCAATTCGAAATTCTCGCTAATTCGTAAACATTTCTGTTCCCTTGAAAAGAAATTCAATAAATAATTTGGAAATAATTCGAAATACTTCATAATTCGTAAAAAATATGATTCCCGTGCCATTTCGAATTATCGAGACTCGACTGTATATATATATATATATATCCATATATATCTATCAGAAATAATTCATTATCTTGCTTATGCAATATTTTCCATTAAATTTCAGTTGACAAAACTGTAAAAATTCTTTCTTTTTTTTTCTATTTTATTTTGAGCATAATTGAAATTTGCTGCTGCAATTTATATATCTATGTTTTTCTATTTATATTTCTATTTGAATTTCTATTTGAATTTTAGTTGTTGTTGTTCAATAGTTGTTATTGCTGCTGTCACTGCTGCTGCTTTTCACTTTATTGCTACTGTTGTTGTTGTTGTTGTTGTTGTTGCTGTTAGTTTACCTTGTATTTGGCATAGATCGAATAATCTATTATCCGATGCTATCAAGCATCACAAACACTTTCAATGCAAAAATGAACCACAAGAGTTTTAGGGTCTAAGCTTTTGCTACTGTCACTAGCCACTTGCCAAATGTTCTGACTACCTCTCTCTCTCTCTCTCTTTCTCTCTCTCTCTCACTCTCTCTCTCTTTATGTGCCCCTCTCTTACAACTACTCGCCCTTTCACTTTTCACTTTTCTCTTTGGCATTTTATTCCCTTGCCATTTGCTGTGGCAGCTGTGGGGAAAACTGAATTTTTGCTACTTTTTTTTGGGGCCAAAAATGTCAACGTTGTCGACACACAGCGAAAGAGATAGAGAGATAATGTGAGAGAGACAGAGAGAGAGTGAGAGAGAGAGTGCTACACTTATGTGTTACATATGCAGATACAGCAACAAAAATACAAATTGAGCTACAGTTAGAAAATAGCAAAATGCTTGAAACAGTCAACGGCACGGCCAAAAAATGTCGAACTCGGCGAACTTTGTATCTCACTCTCTCTTTCTGTCTCTCTTTCTCTCTCTAGCAGTGTCTATGTTATGCTTTAATTTTGCATTTCACAATTTTCATTTTAGCTAAAAATGTGCTTGTGCGTTTTATGCCACAAATCAGCCCACTCGTGCAACTGCCTCCGCACTCCTCACTCCGCACTCCGCACTCCACAGCCCACACACCCTACCCCTACCCCTATGCTCATGTTGAAAAACAAACAACTAAGCGAACTGTGCCTGAACGACTGAATAAACAGGAGAAACCAAACAGGACATAAAACAGCAACAACAGCAACAACAACAATAACATGAATTTTTTTCAGTTTTTGCAACATGCCAAAAGCAAAGTGAATGAGACAAAGAGAGAGAGATAGAGAGAGAAAATAAAAACATATTGACCAGACTTTGCCTTACTGTTTATATATATATATATGTTTTTTTTTCTTTCCTTTTCTAAATATACAATAAATTTGCTATATGTATCTGCCTCTCTCTCTCTCACACACACTCTATCACTATCCCTCTCTCTCGCCCTTTTGTGTATTTGTCGCTGTATTAACTTTAGCCAATATTTTGACAATCTTTGTTGTTGCAGCCAAACGCACAGTGCGTACTGTGCGTGGCGCCCAACGTACATCACAGTGAGGCGGCGCCCAACGTAGTGCTTAACAAGCAACAAGCGCAACAATATTTCATTTATGTTTTTCGCTTTTGTTGAATTTTATGTTCAACTGTTACTCAACTGTTCGTCAACTGTTTAACTGTTTCTTCAACTGTTTTTGCTGTTTTTAGTTCTCTCTGTGTGTTTTGTAGCCTGCAGGCAATTTTGTTGCGTATAATTATGGCAACATAAACAACAACAGCAACATCAACAAATACAAAAGCAAAGGCAAACACACGCACACACACACGCACATACAGTAGGCAATTTTAACAGCTGCTGCCAATGCGTGTTAATGGATTTTGCTTGCCTTTTTTTTAGCAGCTTTAATGCTACCGCTGCTGCCTCTGCTGCTGTTGTTGTTGTTGCTGCTGCTGATGTTATTGTTGCTGCTGTTGTTTGTTATTGTTATTTATGCTGCTGCAGTTGCATAATTGAAAATTAATTATTTACAAAAATTTTGTTAAATTTGCGCTGCTGCTTAATGAGCCTCAGTCGCTGTCGCTGTCGCAGTCGCTGCCTGACTATAAATCAAACTTAAACAAACTGCAAGACAAGGCAAAAGATAATACAATAGACAATTGCTGCTGTTGCTATCATGCTACAGTTTTCTTTTTTGCCACTATAACAAAATAATTATGCCCACTGTGCCTGCAAAAAAAAAAAACTTGAAGCTGTAACTAAAGCTGCAACTGTAACTGAATAACTTTATTTTCTTGTTGTGTGGAGTTGGGGTAAAAGGCAAACGGCAATGTGATTCACTTTATTCAATCATTCATGCATTCAATCATACAACTTACAAATTTATTGATTAATTCAATAAACTTGGCAGCAGAGTCTGCTCTGCTCTGCTCTGCCTGCTGCCAGTTACTTGGCCTACAGCAGCAGAAATGTGCAAATACATAGTTTGCCACTGGCCCGTGGCAGGTAAACAACAACGCAAAAAAAAATACGAAAAAAATTGAAAATGAATTGAAATGAATGAAATGAATGAAGTGAATGAAATGGAATGAATGAAATGAATATCCATTTGAAAGATTGGCTTTTTATGCAATGCCAAAGCCAGCAAATACTTTTTTTTTTTTGTGATTAGAGTAATGCATCTGACATAGTATAAAATATTACTGCACTCAGAGTTTTGCACTACAATTTTTTTTTTTTGTGTGTCACTTAGTCAATAAACTAGAAATAGTTGTAGTTGCAGTTGCTGTTGTATTAAGTATTAACAGCAAAAATCAATTTGAGTGTGCAGCGAAAACAATGCAATAAACAAGTTGAATAACGCGTACAATGTCCTTGCAGCACATGCTGTGCTCAGGCGACAGGCGACAAGCAACATGCAGCAAGCAAGCAGCAAACAGCACATACAACACATACAACACATACAACACATACAAACTGTCAATATGTCAAGCGCATATAGAGAGAGAAAGCAAGTGAAGGAGTGGGAGAGAGAGAGAGGTAGACGGCAACAGCCTCGTCTCTGCAGTCTTTAATTTGCTCTTTGCCAGCAGATACCATAACAATAACCATAACGTTGCACATAACTCACACATTACTTTCCCTCTCACTCTGCCACTCCCTCTCTCTCTCTGTCTCTTAGTCAGAGTTGCTCTATCGCGAATGAAAAATGCCAACAGAATTGATATTGATGCAAATGAAAAATGTCAACTATTTGTGGCGTGTGGCAAAGAAACAAACTCTGTGCGCGCGTATACTCAGAGTTCGAATATAAATATGAATATGAATATCTCTACATGTGTACAGTTATGAATACCACTGTGTGTATGTTTGTGTGTATGAATACACGCAGCGAAGAAAAATGCATATGCAAAATGAGTAGCAGATAATATTATGAATTTTAGCGCATTTATTTTCCATGTTGAAAATTGAAATTCAAATAAAAATGAAAATTATATATAAAAATTTAATAATAAATAAAATTAAAGTAAAAAATAATAAAAAACAATATAATACAAAATAAATTAAAAATACCAAAAATATTAAAATTATTAAATAAAAATTATAAAATTTAAAAAGTAAAAATATTCAAATATGAAAATAAAAATATAATAAATAAAATAAAATATAAAATAAAAGTAAAATGAAAATTATATATAAATATAATAAAAAAAAAATAAAATATAAATATAAATAATAAAAAAAAATATAATACAAAATAAATTTAAAATACCAAAAATATTAAAATTATTAAATAAAAATTAAAAAATATAAAAAATAAAAATATTTAAAAATGAAAAATAAAAATATAATAAATAAAATAAAATATAAAATAAAAGTAAAAATGAAAATTATATATAAATATAATAAAAAATAAAATAAAATAAAAATATAAATAATAAAAAAAAAAATATAATACAAAATAAATTCAAAATACCAAAAATATTAAAATTATTAAATAAAAATTATAAAATTTAAAAAGTAAAAATATTCTAAAAAATATATATATAATAAACTAAATATTTTGAGATATTTTATTAGTATTATTTTCTTGTTATTATTTTCTTTTAAAAATAATTTTTATTAATAAAAATTACAACATAAATTAGTAAAATTTATTTATAAAATTTATTTCTATATAAAGATATAAAATATTTTTTAAAAATTTATAATTTTATTATTATTTTCTTTCAAAATAATTTTTATTAATAAAAATTACAACATAAAAGTATAAATAAAAAAAAAAAGATTAAGATAAATTTATAAAGTTCCGTTACGACTGTAAAATATTTTTCAAATTATTTATATTTTTAATTTATTTTATTTAATTTTGTATTTTATATATTTAAAAAAATATTAAAAATTGAAATAAATATAAATTAAAATTCATAATTATAAATTTTCAAAAATATTTTATAGTTTTATATGGAAATAAATTTTCTGTAAATTTTATAAATAAATTTTACTAATTATGTTGTGATTTTGAATTATATTAAAAACTGAACTAAAAAATTAAAATAAATTTATAAAGATTTTCTGTTTTATATATTTTTAATATATTTTTTTTTAATTTCGTTATATTTATTTTTATATAATTTTGTATTTATAAATAAAAAAATTGTATTTAAAACTGAAATAAATATAAATTAAAATATATAATTATAAATTTTTAAAAAATATTTTATAGTTTTATATGGAAATAAATTTTCTGTAAACTTTATAAATAAATTTTACTAATTTATGTTGTAATTTTTATTAATAAAAATTATTTTGAAAAGAAAATAATAATAAAAGTATAAATTTTTAAAAAATATTTTATATCTTTATATAGAAATAAATTTTATAAATAAATTTTACTAATTTATGTTGTAATTTTTATTAATAAAAATTATTTTTAAAAGAAAATAATAACAAGAAAATAATACTAATAAAATATCTCAAAATATTTAGTTTATTATATATATATTTTTTAGATATTAATTTGAAAAATAAAATAATAAAAATAAAAATTTCAAAAATATTTCAAAATATTTAATTTATTATTTCGTATTTGTTTTTACTATTTTAATTTTTATATATTAATAATAAAAATACCAAAAAATATATTTATATTTAAAAATATTTTATTTTTTTGTTTATTTTAATTTTTCATTATTTCATATTTTTATATTATTTTTATTTTTTCAATTTTTTAATTTATTAATATTTTAAATTTATTTTGTATTATATTTTTTTTTCTTATTATTTTTTACTTTAATTTTATTTATTATTAAATTTTTATATATAATTTTCATTTTTACTTAAATTTCAATTTTCAATATGGAAAATTAATGCGCTAAAATTCATAGTATTATCTGCTACTCATTTTGCATATGCATTTTTTCTTCGCTGCGTGTATTCATACACAAACACACACAGTGGTATTCATAACTGTACACATGTAGAGATATTCATATTCATATTTATATTTATATTCGAACTCTGAGTATACGCGCGCACAGAGTTTGTTTCTTTGCCACACGCCACAAATAGTTGACATTTTTCATTTGCATCAATATCAATTCTGTTGGCATTTTTCATTCGCGATAGAGCAACTCTGACTAAGAGAGAGAGAGAGGGAGTGGCAGAGTGAGAGGGAGTAGAGTGAGGGAAAGTAATGTGTGAGTTATGTGCAACGTTATGGTTATTGTTATGGTATCTGCTGGCAAAGAGCAAATTAAAGACTGCAGAGGCGAGGCTGTTGCCGTCTACCTCCCTCTCTCTCCCACTCCTTCACTTTCTTTCTCTCTCTATATGCGCTTGACATATTGACAGTTTGTATGTGTTGTATGTGCTGTTTGCTGCTTGCTTGCTTGCTGCATGTTGTATGCTGTTTGCTGCATGTTGCTTGTCGCCTGTCGCCTGAGCACAGCATGTGCTGCATGCTATAGCAAGGACATTGTACGCGTTATTCAACTTGTTTATTGCATTGTTTTCGCTGCACACTCAAATTGATTTTTGCTGTTAATACTTAATACAACAGCAACTGCAACTACAACTATTTCTAGTTTATTGACTAAGTGACACACAAAAAAAAAATAAATTGTAGTGCAAAACTCTGAGTGCAGTAATATTTTATACTATGTCAGATGCATTACTCTAATCACAAAAAAAAAAAAAAAAACAACAACAAACACTTCAAGTATTTGCTGGCTTGGCATTGCATAAAAAGCCAATCTCTCAAATGGATATTCATTTCATTCATTCCATTTCATTCACTTCATTCATTTCATTCATTTCAATTCATTTTCAATTTTTTTCGTATTTTTTTTTTGCGTTGTTGTTTACCTGCCACGGGCCAGTGGCAAACTATGTATTTGCACATTTCTGCTGCTGTAGGCCAAGTAACTGGCAGCAGGCAGAGCAGAGCAGACTCTGCTGCCAAGTTTATTGAATTAATCAATCAATTTGTAAGTTGTATGATTGAATGCATGAATGATTGAATAAAGTGAATCACATTGCCGTTGCCTCTTTCCCTACCTCCACACACAAGAAAATAAAGCTATTCAGTTACAGTTGCAGCTTTAGTTACAGCTTCAAGTTTTTTTTTTTGCAGGCACAGTGGGCATAATTACTTTGTTATAGTGGCTAAAAAAAAAACTGTAGCATGACAGCAACAGCAGCAATTGCCTATTGTATTATCTTTTGCCTTGTCTTGCAGTTTGTTTAAGTTTGATTTATAGTCAGGCAGCGACTGCGACAGCGACAGCGACAGCGACTGAGGCTCATTAAGCAGCAGCGCAAATTTAACAAAATTTTTGTAAATAATTAATTTTCAATTATGCAACTGCAGCAGCATAAATAACAATAACAAACAACAGCAGCAACAATAACATCAGCAGCAGCAACATCAACAACAGCAAGCAGCAGAGGCAGCATTAAAGCTGCTAAAAAAAAGGCAAGCAAAATCCATTAACACGCATTGGCAGCAGCTGTTAAAATTGCCTACTGTATGTGCGTGTGTGTGTGTGTGTTTGCCTTTGCTTTTGTATTTGTTGATGTTGCTGTTGTTGTTTATGTTACCATAATTATACGCAACAAAATTGCCTGCAGGCTACAAAACACACAGAGAGAACTAAAAACAGCAAAAACAGTTGAAGAAACAGTTAAACAGTTGACGAACAGTTGAGTAACAGTTGAACATAAAATTCAACAAAAGCGAAAAACATAAATGAAACATTGTTGGGCTTGTTGCTTGTTAAGCACTACGTTGGGCGCCGCCTTACTGGTCTGTACGTTGGGCGCCACGCACAGTACGCACTGTGCGTTTGGCTGCAACAACAAAGATTGTCAAAATATTGGCTAAAGTTAATACAGCGACAAATACACAAAAGGGCGAGAGAGAGAGGGATAGCGATAGAGTGTGTGTGAGAGAGAGAGGCAGACACATATAGCAAATTTATTGTATATTTAGAAAAGGAAAGAAAAAAAAAACATATATATATATATAAACAGCAAGGCAAAGTCTGGGTCAATATGTTTTTATTTTCTCTCTCTATCTCTCTCTCCTTTTATTCATCTCTCTGTCTCATTCACTTTGCTTTTGGCATGTTGCAAAAACTGAAAAAAATTCCTGTTATTGTTGTTGTTGCTGTTTAATGTATTTTGTTTATATTCATTTTGCAGGTGGGCGCCTTTTGTTTGTTTAAAGAAACTCGAAATGATGTTCGAATTCAGCGCCAATCGTCTGTCATATAAACTGTATGATGAGGTATGTTTTTATTATTTACCTACATATTCA
>JBAMBR010007109.1:0-13740 GCA_037044475.1 Zaprionus obscuricornis
TGAAGAAATGAAGAAAGAAACCACAGGATTTAGTTTTAATGGTGACTTATCTAATCACCCCTATTTTGATCATTAATATTTCGAACATCAATTCAAAGACTGTTATTTTTTGATTAAAGCACGTACATGTACTACTAAAATAATTTCATCATTTTGAAATGCTTATAAATTCCTTTAACTACAATATAAATATATTGTGTTTATACGTATTAATTGAAGACTCGATTAAAATTTAAATTTTGTAAGAGACAACTTTTTGCTTAGGTTGTCAAGAATAACTTTGAAATCTTGTATATATATATATATATATATATATAGATAATATAATTTTCTATAAGTATAGTATTTGATAATTTAAATACTGGTCGAATCATATCTTGGCATCTATATCTAACTATCTAACCAAACTGCTACAACTAACCCAAATAGATAATACAAGTCGATAAGGGTAAACATGTAAACTACAAATAACAGTAATTTTATGAATCAGTAACAGCAACTCATCGCAATATAACAGTATGTCAAATCTGACGCCTGTTGGGAAGTCTTTGTTGGAATTGTTGCCCAAAGAGGGAACTATCTCATGAAAGTTCTTACTAGTTATGAACTCAGAGTATATATGTATACGAATATATCTTTGCCATACCCGTAAATAGTTCAGATAAGATTAAAGTCGGTTTATGGCTATTAATCAACATGACGCTGAAAAATGCTAACATTGATAGCTGTGAGTCATTGTGCATCTACACACACAACACATATTAAAGGCCTATCATATCTAGTTAGTACACTCGCACGTTTAAGTGTGGGCTTACTTTGATAAACGAGCGACATGGCCAAGTCCCTGGACGGGACGCGGAATTAACCTGGCTTCAATCAGCGATATAGCTATAAATGATAAGTTGAAATTATTAGTAGTAACTATAACTTAGTATGGTTAAAATACAATAAGACCTTCTTACCGAATGACTGCATTGCTTTGGTTACGTTCCAACTGGCGCATAGTGAGACTTAAAATCAATGTATGAATTCAATTGTTTTCAGTAATAAATCTTATGGCACAAATTAAAGTTAAGGTCAATATCTGACATACTTGTATTTGTTCAATTGCTTATATTTGTGCGTAAATCGCATTGATTTATGCCGGAAAAAAAACATCTGGTACACATTCAGAGGAATGCATATGCATATTAAATAAAAACGAATATTCCCAATATACTGGTGCAATGCACCAGTGAGTACGGTGAATATTCATATCATATCATATCAAACGCTTCTACATATCAAGCGCAATACCTTGCAATACTTACATATATACCATAGACATGTTCGCTTATTCACCGGAAAGTAGTTGGAAAACTATAGTCAAGCGTCCACCCAGTTAACATACTCAGCGTTTATTTGCATATAAACATATATTAAATTAAAATAATAAATAATATGTATTTATTCTTATTTAAAATTAGACCATTTTTATTTTGAATACTGATCTGAGTCAGATAATGAGCTGCTTGTAGTTGTTTTCTGATTTGTCGAACTGATAAGAATAATACATAAAGCCTAAATTGAATCAGCTTGGACATACCTTCCTTTCCCTGTACATTTCTTATTGTTGAAGAGTCTTTATACCTCGTATCCTGTACATACTGGGTATAACACATACTTTGAAATTATGGCAACTTGCAAACTTACACATGCCTAACTAGAAAAAATTACCTAACTAATTAAAGTCATTATTTGATCACTTACTTTCCAAGACGCCTAGAATAAATTATATGCAAGTAAAAGTATTCATTAGAATCCATAAAGTATTCATTGCAATTTCAATCTAATCTTATCTATCAGTTTTGTAGCCATCTTATCTTACTCGGATCGTGGCGGATAGAAGCTAAAACTTGCAGTATTTAAGTTTTTGCAGGAATACACGCCTGGTAACAAAACTTTTTGCATAAGCTTGGAAGTCAAACCACAGATAATTATTATTTTAAAAGCCATCAAGAGGGTATATTATTTCTTGGACAGGAGTTTCTAACGAGTTTGCATGTTCCCAGTCTCCCAGTTTTAAAGGTATCTTAATAAAACTTACTCCCTGTGCCCATAAGCTGTATATAAGTCGGAATCGGCCATATCGGGCCACTATATTAGTTTGCTGCCAGTTAAGCATTTTTGATTCTGTTCTGCTTTTGTATGAAAAGTTCTTCTAATACTGCAAAGGTGTGACATCTTCAAGCCGTTAAGAAACCCGTTTCTTCTTGTTTTGTTTGTATATGTATAATAAAAATATATATACATATATGGATAAATATCTTACAAAACAATGTAAATTTGATATAATATTAGTATATATTATCTGTATATTTTTATACCCTTGCATTTAGCCACCATAGAAAAGATAAGTAAAAAAAAGACGTTTAGTATGAAAAACTTTTCTTTATAACCTGAAAAAGTATTATATCTTTAAAACTTCATAAATAATTTAGCTTTCTTGATTTTTATTTAGCATGCTTTTGTTTACTAATAAATATTTTAACAAATATTTATCAAATTACTAAAACCGTTTATAACAGTTTTTATGAAACGAATGAAGTTTAAATATTCAAAAAGACAAAAATTTGGTAATTTTTAAGATGATTTACAAAACTTCAGATAATTCCAAACTTTTAGTTACAATGACGTAAAGATTATTATATTTTAACCGTGATCGATATAATTATAGATGCTTGCAATATGAATTACATTATGTACAGGTAAACAATTATAAAGTTAAGAATCTACAACTTAGCTACAAGTACAAAATGTATTTTTGGAATTTGATTTTACTCTTTTCGTTACAGTTGGAAAATTACAGGTCTTCGAAATGGATTTTACACACGAAACGGAACAAAGTGATAAATTCATAGTAAAATATCGACAGCAGTATTATGATCTATCACAGTTTATGCACAATCATCCGGGTGGAATTAACACTCTTAAAGGACTAAACCAGTCTGATATAACAGCTCGTTTTATGAAGGCTCCACCACATTCCGATGCCGCCATGTACTTAATGAGAGAGTACAAGGTAGATTATTACAATAAAATACCTAAGGAGAAACATGCAGCCACATTGGAAGAGAATGGAGTTGAACTTTTAGAGCAACCAACAGAAATAGAAGATGGTAACAACAATCATTTGGATGAGAGCATGGAAGTAAGTAATGGAACTAGAAATAGTGGTAACCGTAAAAGGCAGTTAGCACCAATCTTATTTCGATTTCTCTTCATAACCTTTATTTGGAGTATTCATGCCAATTGATTTGCAATTATCATTTCACAGTTTCATTATGCTCGAATAAAAAATATAAATACTTATAACATTAGAACTAGTCTTGATTCGACGTTTGATAATTATACAATAAAATTAGTTCCTTTTTTACAGTAAGAACCAGATGCGAGATTCAACTAAATGTCGTCTAAAGATCTCTAGACTTGACAACTCTCACATATACCTTGGCCTTTGAGAAGATGCGTATGTCATCTTCAACAACCGTTAGTTCTTTGTCAATTTCAGCCTTACGTGAACGCACGCGCAATGTTTCAGCAGTCATGGGCATATGATTTAATTCATTAATGAGCTTTTCAAAGCCTAGAGATAAAAAAAAAAAAAAATTAAAAAATGTACAAGTCCGGAAATTACCAAAAATAGATTTCAAACTAACGCTTCTTGGCATTTGCCAATCCCTCCAAGCGCTCTTTTTCACTGAGTAATACATGACCGCGTGGGCAATCTGGATCGCGTGCTTCTATGCGTTCTTTAGCCTCGGCCTTGTCACGTTTCTCTTTTTCCAAATAGCGTGGCAGCCGTAGATCATCACGTGCTGTAAATAAAACATCCGTTATTGTTAGCAGATCGCACCTCATCTTATGATTATACTCACAACCCAGTTTATGTTCGCGTCGCTTTGACTTCGTGGTTACATTTGTAGCCATACTACCAAGTGTGACGCGACTACGTGCGCTGAGTGGAGCATCCTCATCTTCATTGTCACCAGTTACATTATTAATATTAGGCATGGGCAATATTTCATTGTCCTCTATATCAAGAAGACTCTGTTTAGAATGTGCTGATAGTGGATGTTCCTCTTCATCATCCTGAATGTAGCCTCTGAAATTATCATCGACAGCATCATCATAGCCAAAGTTACGAATATCATCATCAACGCCGCATCTAAGTATATATTTGATTATTATTATTTTATGAGCAGATGGCTTTTAATTTACACACTTTTTTAAAGCATTAGTAAGATATAATTCATCCATAATGTCTTCAGTTTGAATTCCTATGGATGTTGAGCTACGAACATTGCCACATGACTGACAACGTTCCGGTTGCAATGTAGTGTGCTTCTTGTTTGATAGAACTTCAGAATCTTTATTTTTAACTGGTAGAGTTTGTACTTCATTGGGTTCATCAACTTCTGTAGTGTCCACATGGCGCTGGGAACGTGAGTTGCCATGGTTTCGTAACAAGTTTAACTCATGTTCATGGTGCAGTTGTCTTGATGACAAACAAATATCTACCTCACAATGCTTGGGCTCACGATCATGTCCATCAGATGCGTTACGACGTAATGCAGGCATCCATTTAGGACGCACTGGTTCTTTAGCCGCTAGCTTCTCTGAAGTTGCTTTTTCAAGGGAGCGCAAACTTTTTTTGTTCTCCATTAAGAAATTACGCCCCTGAGTAGTCCCTTAAAAAAAAACCAAAACAAACCATTATTAATAACTCGCCGTTGTCATGGTTG
Organism: Zaprionus obscuricornis; assembly: GCA_037044475.1. Classification (NCBI taxonomy): domain Eukaryota; kingdom Metazoa; phylum Arthropoda; class Insecta; order Diptera; family Drosophilidae; genus Zaprionus; species Zaprionus obscuricornis. Next base: position 4,785 of record JBAMBR010007109.1, read on the forward strand.
GCAAACTTACGCGGTACCGAAAACATTCCCTTCAACGTTGGTATTGGACGAATTGATGTATTTGACATGATTCTGCTCGATAAGCTACAATATCTGTTTAAATTTCGGAAAATTTTATTATAAATTTTATGTTGTAGTGTATGCCAGCTTACGGAAAGGTATTGAAACCAAATAACCTATTTCAATAACTACTTTGAAGTAAAATCTGTCAGCTGCTTCAGACGCCAACTGTCGATTATTTTAAATGTACCGATAACTCTAAATACAAATCAATTTTGAGTTGCCACCCTTTATATATGTATTTTGTTGGCAATTTATAAAATAACCGATTCTTTTTTAAAATTGCAGCACCTTGTGGATTGGTCAAAAGCAATACTGCCTCAAATTTCAAACATAACAAAATATTATGACGAATGGGTACATAGGCCAGTAGACAGACCTTTGCGGTTGTTTAGACCTTGGTATTTGGAAATGTGTACTAAGACACCTTGGTGGGTCGTTCCTACATTTTGGATACCAGTTATCGTTGGTATCACTTTTATGGAGTTTCAATCAAAGGCACATAATATTAATGATGTAAGTTAATATTATAGACAATCTATGCAAATAATTAATACAAGTTAAAATGTTATTTATAAACAGGTTAAATATCTTTTGGCCCACATTATTTTTGGACTACTTCTTTGGACTTTCTTGGAGTACGTTTTGCACCGTTGGATATTTCATGTAAAGCTAACAAGTGACAGTGGACCGTGGATTTGTACATTGCATTTTATGATACACGGATTACATCACAAAGTTCCATTTGATTCTATGCGTCTTGTCTTTCCTCCATTTCCAGGAGTAATTCTTGCTACTATTATTTATACACCAATCAGTTTTGTAATGAAATATAATCACCCGCGCTTGATTCTGGCGGGTGCATTACTAGGTTACTTATGCTATGACATGATACATTATTACTTGCACTACGGAAATCCATCAAGTAAGCATCTATACCATCTGAAGCGATATCACTATCAACATCATTTTGTTCATCAAGATATGGGCTATGGTATTAGCAGTCCCTTTTGGGATATTATCTTTAGAACGCGGATTAAATTGCGCAAATTAAGGTACAAACTTCGTTGGTCATAGAAATATGGTAATTTGATTAATTTATATCTTCATTTGGAATATATTTAAGTGTATTTTCTAGGATAAAATAAAGAAGTAATAAAACAGATATGTCAATTGTTATTTGGTTGATTATAATTTTTACAGACATAGTTAAAATAAACATTAATTACAACTTAATTTAAATAATCGTAATTATATGTATGATAAGCAATTAAAATGATTGAAACTAATATGGCAGCTCCAAATCCACTTTTATCGAAAATATATCGATACATAAGCGAAAGTTTAGGAAGGTGTGCTTCGTTCAGCGCATAGTTATACGCACTTATATTGCTTGTTTTTATTGTGACTAAAATGCTAAATACAAAAATTGGAAAAGTTGGTAAAGTGCTTGTGTGTGGTATGAAAAATGTAGGAAAAACGGCACTTATCGAGCAACTAGTATATGGAAACATAAATACAGAGTCTGTAAGTGGATAACATATGTCAACTGCTTTATGTTTTGTTTATCGGGCATCTAACAATTTTTTTCAGGAACTGCACTCCACAATAGAGGATATTTATGTGGCAAGTGTAGATTTAGGACGTGGCGGTGCACGGGAAACGCTACGCATTTACGATACAGCTGGACTTCAAGGCGAACAGGCTGCTCAACTTCCGCGCCACTATTTACAATTTCCAGATGCTTTTGTGCTGGTTTATGATCCCACTGACCCGCGCAGCTTGGACATGCTAGCAGATATCAAGATCGACATTGACAAACATAAGGAAAAAAAAGAAATTCCTGTTATCGTGTTAGCTAATGTGCGAGCTCGTAGTAAAAAGGATACGCCAACTGTGACACTAAATCCTGTTGAGTCAATAATGGATCGAGCCAACAATTGGTGTCAACGGGAACGCATTAAACACTATACAGTCAATGTTATGGAGCGCCCCTCTCTTTATGAGCCCTTCACGTCATTGTGTGTACGTCTTTATCCTCCACAAGCAAAGAGTACATTCCCACAGCTGCGACAGGTGATGCAGAATCGGCAGAAAAGCGAGGTTTAGCTCGTCTGTCAGCTGTAGAAATTAAAAAAATTTCAACTAAGCCAATTGTTAAATTTAGAATATATGTGATGAATTAATGACTAATGTAGAAATTATATACATATTGATTGTCCCTTGTCGGTTTTGTTTCTGATTAATAGCTTGAGTAAAGTACTTTCTTATGCGCATGTGATTAATATAGTTGATAAAGATAACAAAATTGTTTTTTAACTCATGAAATTACGCCATTAAATTTAATCAGCATACAAATAGCGTTTTAAGAAAATCTATTATCAATCTTAGGCAGCATCACATTAGTACGTCGAATTCCAAAGTATTTCGAATAGCCACTTCTCCTTAATATAGTATAGTTTTTGTCTTCAAATCGAACATGCGTTCTCTGAGTTGCTGTATTTCATTGGCTTTGTTGGTGACGTGCATCTACGGGCTAGGCATAACTGTGCCCGGGACCAAATGGTGCGGTCCTGGAAATATAGCAGACCATTACAATGACCTAGGAACTGATGTGGAGCTGGATATGTGCTGTCGCACTCATGACCACTGTGCAGACAAAATACCAGCTAACGAGCAACTTCACGGTCTAAGCAACGATGGCGTATTTCCCATGTGAGTGAAATTTAAGTGAAATTGTTTATACTACATTTTTAACATGGTTTCGTGCAGCTTCTCATGCGCTTGCGAGGCAACATTCCGTCACTGCCTAAGTATTTTGCATAGTATTGAATCAGCCACTCTTGGTCGCATATATTTTAGCTCAGCTAATGTTTGTTTTGCCCATGGACCACCTATTGTTTCATGCGAGGAGAAACAGTGGGATTTTTTTCGAAGGCGATGCGTAAGCTATTCAGAGGATACATCCCAACAACAACGTTGGCAATTTTATGATCTAGCTTTTTATACGCACCCAACTGATGATGACCAATAACGTCAGGCGGAGAATAATTGGGTCGATTAATACAAAACGTACAAAAACCGTGATCATTTCATGCTCTTAATGCTTTAACGAAAAGCTTGCTACATAAAAACATCTTTCTCCGTTCCTATATGATATTTTCAAAATTGGAATTGGCTGGTTATAACCACGCATTTTCCCGTACGTTACAAACTTATGTTAAAAATTAATATGCTGTTAATATTAATGTATTCTTTAAGTTTAATTTAATATATTATATAAAAGCTCCGAATGTTAAGATTTTGTTAAGTTCGCAAGGTTAATAGAATAAAACGGCATATCATAAAACTGCCAAAGCTTGACTTGTTTTTTGTCGACTATATACCGAATGCAACGCTTGCGAAATGTTCCCTCTTGGTATTGTCTGCACCCGGTAGTTGGATAACCGAATGCAAAGCATTTGCTACGCGTTACGAAATATACGCGGCCCAGAGTATTGGATGTTATAGTATTAACTGCCTGCAGGCAGTTGATAAACTGCTGCTCGCAGCTGCATTTTAATCTACGAGATAACGATAATATAACAGATCAATGCTCTATAGTTAAAAATGTATAGATTTTTTTCAATTCAAATACAACACTTACATGGGGAACCAGTCCGTATTGTTGGGAAGTCCATATAATGAATTGTGCGATTCGATTATATCCTCACAGTGGTCATGAGCCCGACAACATTTGTCCGTTTCGCGTTCTCTACCAAGATCATCGTAATTCTTAGCAGTGTTACCTGGACCACACCATTTGGTTCCAGGCGCTGTCATGCCTGTGTGCAACACGGGTGGTAAAGCCTGATTGTAAATATCCTCGTCCTCAAAAATGGCCTCATCACCAAAACCCAAGGAGATGTCTATTACGCAGGTACAAACTAGTATCGCTTCTATGAACCACATGATTCAACTTATCCGTTTAAATTCAAACGTAAAATTAATTTTTACCAGCTTCCTGACCTAACGATGCATACTGCTGACAAGTTTTGTCGATAAGATTCGAAATTTAAATCGATATTTTTTTATTTTTGCTTTGCATGAATCGATGTTTTCGTACATATTATTTTACATCAATTTCTATTTAACATGTGAAATGAATCAATAATAATAATAACTAACATGTATGCACAGAACATATTAAGTTGAGATATACTATATGCAGTATATATATATATATATATATATATATATATATATATGCAGTTTGTTACCTATGTACATATATCCTTAAATATTTCAGATGTAGTCTTTGCAAGCCGCTTCTTTGGAAGCTTCTCGTTTTGCTTCTGTTGCTTTTTTTGACTGGCCTGCCATTGACTTGGTGACAGTTTAAACGTGTCCAAACGGTATTTGGTGTAGATAAGGCGACCAAATGGTGATCCCTTCATCATATTGGCCTTTGTACTCAATTCCTTGGCGATATGTAATTTATGCGTTTCTTGTGCTGCCTTGAAGCACTGCTCTAAGACGCGAGAGCCATAACGGGTAATTGCAAAGTCTACATAGAAGCCGTCCAAATGACGTATGAGGCGATCTCGCGATTTCTCCCCAATATATTTACTTTGCAAAAAAGCATCTACAATATATGAACCGTTTGGCGTATTAAAGATTTGTGCCAACTGTTCAGCAGACAGTTCCAAAATACAATTAACCAGGAATATAGGCTTATTAAACTGTAAAATGTGTTGCACTATTAGTGATCCGTGTAGATGCACGAAATTCGATTGATCGCCAGATAGAAATTCGTGAGGCTTTAATTTAACGAGACAATTGAAGAACTTTTTTGATTTCTCTTTGTCACCTGTCACGTGCAAAGCGCTTTGAAGTCCAGCTATCATTTGATTCTGTTTGGCACCGAGACGCAGACAAGCGCCGGATAGTGCAGATACTACGCCTGTGTACCCCATTTTCAGCAACTGCTCCATTTGTTGTTGCAGATCATTGAAGACATCCTCGAAGTCAGTCACCTCCTTTATATGTTTCAGCAATCGCTGCACGGCGAAATTTGTTTGTTGCTGCTGAGCCAAGTGGGCTATACGACCACTAAACAGCATGACATAAATCTGTGTGAAAAGTTTGGCGCCTGCCACACTCATCAAAGTTTCTAACAGTATAACGGCACATTGATAGTTGAAAACTTTTGGCAAATCTACTATACATTCAGCATTAGCCACATTGGATTTTTCTAACACTGTATTGTCATTAACATTTGTATCAACATTGTCGCTATCAACATTGATTTTTACGTTGAACTCCTTAGATTCCTTGTCGCCTTTATCATCAACCCAGACATCGGATTTGATGAATGATTCCAACAATATTTTTTTACCAAAATGCTTTAGCATACTTTTGTCAATTACGCTTAGTGACAAGCATATGACTCCTAATATAGCAGAGGAGTGCTCCTGATAAGGAAAATCTATGAATTGTGGCCACATTTCTAGACGCTGTGGAAACTCCGTCATTACTTCATGCCATTCTTCAGGCACCGTGAAAACTTTACGATACTTTGCTAGCTCTGTTCCACCTTTTTCAAATGCAATCTTGGGCACATGTATTCCAGCCAGATAGAGTATAGCCGAGCGCATTATGTGAGTGGCACACACATCCCACACAAAGTCCTCCAAATTGTTAAGCATAAATTTTGATATTCGTAATACGAATTGCTGGCACTGTTCTTGATGCGCATCGCTAAATTTATTTCCCAGATTGTACTGTTCCTCAATTTGAGCTGCATCTGGTTTGCTTTTCTTAGCCGAACTAAGATCAACTAAATTTCCCTCATCCTGAGCTGCTGCTTGGCCCAAAGCTCGTAGAAAAGCTATTTCCAGCATTTTCTGTAAGACATGTGAAGCAAAGCGATCAGAGCATATGGGTCGCAAGTTATCGCCAAATTTGTTAAAGAAACGTTCTAGGTTAGTATCGTCTACAAATCCAATGAGTGATTCAAGAGCCTTGGAGACAATTTGATTTGAGGCCAAATGTATTTCTTGGTCTAATGTCTGTTCAAACACATTGTTAGCCATGTTCACTGTAAAATTAAAAAATAATAAGTTGAGAAACTATAATATAAAATGGTTCACTTACCACGCTCCTCAACATCCTCGATACCAGCCTTTTGCGCATCTAAGATGTTAATAAAATAACTGAATTGTTCATCGTCAATGTGCGTGCCGCGTCCAAAAATGCCTTGTTTAGCAAACCCTTTAGCATTACGCATAAAACGATTTCCTTTCTTTTTTGGTCTTTTGCGTTTTTGACTGTTTTCCATTTGCATATTTATGTGATTTTAAATTAAATTGTTAATTTTAACAACGTGCACAGGGCAACATCCTCTGCAATAGTTGTTTAATCGGTTATCGATAAATGGCGTTGCCAAATAATTTGACTTTTGTTAACTGTGACCATCTCTATGCTCGACACTACAAGCGTCAGTCCTCAATTAATAATTGAAACTTTTTTAATATGGACGAAATACAGGATTTTCAGTTTATTTTGCCATTAAAAAATAATGATTTGCTTAATTCACGTGGTGATCAGTACTACGTGCAAACGATCTACACTGCTAGCGAAATACCACAGAAATTATTTGGTAAACAAACAATATTGGCTTTAAGGTTTTCTTACGCGCCTGTATTTAAAAACTGAATACAAAACCATTAAAATAGTATCAATCATTCATTTATTCTCTTTTCCTTACAGAATGCAAAACAAAAGTGAATGAGCGCGATCCATTTTACATCTTTGAGCACTTCGATACCTACTTTTCGTTAATAGAAGCAACTGCGAACGATGCTGCTGCCATACGTAACATAATGAGATCCTTTGACCTACTGTACATCACTGTGGATAGAATGGGTGCGGAGCTAACACCGTTACTGAATAGTAGCGAGCCACCATGTCCACGGGATCGTGTTCGATATCTTAATCTCACCAAAATGACGCTGTACCTTATAATAAATATAGTTAAACGGATTGATACTATTGTGCAACAAGTCCAGCAGGAACAGCAGTTGAATCAGCAAAAAAAAAGAGCTAAACAAGCTGAGGTGCTGGAACAGTATCCTGATTGGGAAGCAAGACGCGGCAAATTTCTAGTTCAACTCTATAATATCATGCAAACCCCTTTAGAAAAGCTTTGGAATCCCCCTGTTGCCGAGGAGACTTTTGTGACGTAAGTATCAATTTAAATCTCTCAATTTATTGAAATTAATTATTTTTTATAATAGTATGTTGTGTGACATTTGTTATCGCACGCTGGAACTTCTGCCAGTTCGCTCCGACAACCGGCACGATACTGACACTGCCTTTCACATATTTGGCATTGCGATCAAGCGCTTCAATCATGCAATAACATTTCCAGCACGTATACTGCAAATTCTTCGCAGCACTGAACATGCCGCAGTGACAGTCGCAAATGGTGTTTTATTACTTCATGAGGAATACGGGTTAACTAGTGTGTTCTCAATAATAATGAACGATGTCGTTGAGGCTCTCACTATTGACACATCGGATACTGTAGTGTCACGAAATTTTTCTAATTTTCTTACCGAATTCGCGAGCATTGCGCCCAAACTTATGATACCCCATTTGTCAAGGCTGGGTGACGAACTGTTAGACTGTGAATCTCATGTTTTGCGAAACTGTGTACTACAGATAATGGGAGATGCTATTGTAAGCGAGTTAACTTCCGAAGAACTAGACGAGGAGTTAAAGGAGGCTCGAAACGAGTTTTTAGAAAGTTTGCTCTCTCATGTTAACGATATATCGGCACACGTACGCGCCAAGGTGTTGCATATATGGCATAATCTAAAAGAACATCATGCTATACCACTCAGTTTTTTAGTAAAAGTACTAAGTGAGGCAGTGTGCCGTTTAGAGGACAAGAGTTCCTTGGTACGGAAGTCATCCATACAGCTTATAAAAGCTTTTCTCGAAAATAATCCGTATTCGGGTAAATTAACACTTGAGGAGCTGATTAAGAAACATGAGAAAGAATTGAACGTTATGGAAGAGTTAAATACAGTGTTTGCTGTTGAACGAAAAGAAGCAGAGAAACTTGATGAACAATGGGAATCCATAGGTCCAGAGATACTACCAATTATCGAGGAAAATTTAAGAGAATGTAACATATTAATATAATGAAAATTCTAATTTGTATCCGCATACCAAATTATACATTTTCATAATTTTAGTTCCAAATCTTCAGTTTGACAAGGAAGAGGATTACGAATCGATAGTGCAGCAGATTCTTCTGTTGTTAAAAGACTCTAACTACAAGGAAGCTACAGTACTGGTACGTAAGGCAGACTTTGTGGCTGGAAATCAAGATCTGAGGTATGTTAACTATTTAATCTTAGTTATTAAATTAGCATTTGATTTATGTTTCAACTTGCAGTCAATTGCTGAAGCCCGAGGAGCGATGTATTTACTTTTTGGCATTATTTAAAACGTTTCTCACGCTTTCTTATGAACACAAAAATAGCGTAAGTATTGACTGCGGAATATAAGATTTATATTTTAGTATCTTTAACTTGTGTCATTCACATATATATAGACCGAGAAAATGCAGAAGCAAATTAAAACAGTTGAGTTTCTTAAAGACAGTATTGAATTCTCACATGTTGCAACGTCTGCAATGCCGAAGATACTCGAAATGTTATTATCTAAAACAAACTCTGATGTGTTTGAGGCCATAGATCTCTTTACTACTGGATATCTCTTTGGAATTCATGGGACACAGATAGGTATGCAACGCATGCTGCATTTAGTGTGGTCCTCTGATAAGGAGAAACGGGACGCTGTTTCCAATGCTTATTGCAAGGTGCTCTTCACCACAGCTCTAACA
>JBAMBR010007112.1:0-20877 GCA_037044475.1 Zaprionus obscuricornis
ATAGAAGCCTTGCAATTTATTTATTTTCAGTTTAAAATCTGCTGATTTATTATTATGATCGTCTTCGTCTGCTTTAACTGTGAAATTTCTCAATAACAGCTCAAAAATAGGCAACATTTTCTTTTGGTTTTAGGTTTTTCTCGATTTTCGTGTGTCTACAAAACAAATATAAATGACATGTAAGGACTTAATAAAGGATTTGCTATCGTTAGACACTGCTTGTGTATCAATTGAATTGTCAAACAATTTTGAGGTTAGAGTTGCTGTATCTACAACATTTACTTAGAGTTATCTACAGTTTATCTAGAGTTTATCTAAGGCAATAAGCTGGCACCTTTGGGCTTTGTGCTATTTTAAATGCTAATCTGTTTGCTGTTCTACACGAATTCAATTTAAGAGATAGATGGCAACTCAAGTGAGCAGCACAGCAGTGCAGTGTAGGACATAGCAAAGGCAAAGTAAGGCAGAGCAAGGTATCTGAGAAGCCAGTGGTATAAGCTGGTGTCGGTTCTATCGATTTTTAATCAAGTTTTGCGGACCATGCGACAACATGAAACACTTTCCGGCTGCTTTTATGCGGCAGGGGATGAATTATTATTGAATTTTGCAAGCGATTAACTTGCATGACAACCAAGGATGTTGTCGACGATGAGTTGAGTATGAAGTGAATGACGATGACAAACGGTAAACGATAGACGACGGAAGGACAGAGGAGAGAGAGAGAGGACAGACATTAGACGGAAAGGTGACCTGGACCAGTCAGTCCTTTGGGCTAGCAGCTTGTTTCCTGTGAAAGGATTTGTATCTGGTTTTGGTTTTATTTATAAATAACCTCGATCCGATTGCAATCGATTCAAAATTGAATACAGTTCAAACTTGAATTGACAGGCAGTCAGGCAGCCAGGCAGCAGGCACGCAGGCAGTCAAACTGACCTGCTCTACAAATAGCAAAATTTTAGATATAACTTTTTCTTTCCTTTGTTTTCCTGACTATCTATTTTAGTCTCTCTGTCAAACTGTTTCTATGTTAAATGAAATAATTAGCTACTATACTGTACTGCGCCCATAATTACACTGAGTGCTGCTGAAATGCTTATGCTTGAGCTTGAATTGGACTTGACTTTTACTAAAAATAGCTGGCACAACAGCTCATTAATTATCCACCTCAACTCGTCCACAAACAACGCTCAGTGAGAGCAAGAGAAAGCAACAATGCGAATGCCACTTGAGCGTTATTAAAATTGCGCATACGCCGCGTTGTGCGTTTTCCTTTCGCTCATCTAAATGCCATTTAAAGTGCGCACATTATTGTTATGAACGCTTGTCGCTGCTGTTGGGCGTTACAGCCACGCCTCAACTCGCAGTTTATTGCGCCAGTGTCAATATTTGTTGCTTTTGCTGTCCTTCTTGTTGTTGTTGTTGATGGTCACAACACAATGTCACCCACAGTCCGTAACGCCCTCTCAAAATGTGTATGTGTGTGTGCGTGTGTGTACTTTTATGTGTTTGTATGTTCTCTTTGTTGTTCTTCCCGTTCTTATTGTTTTTCTCATTTCATTTTGGTCATTTGGCCATGTTAAAACATTTTAAAGTCAGCCACGCGAACATTGAGCAGTTGCTTTACTCATGCCATAATTATTATCCTCTTGCTCTCTGCTGAGGCTGTGTGTGTGTGTGTGTATGTGTGTTTACAAACAGCTTTAAGCGAATCGATGACTGATTTCATGTAAAACAAACTAAAGCTCATCATGATCGTCTAATTAAAAATATAAATGACAAGGCTATAAATCAAATCGATTGACAGGGAAATAAATTCGAAAAATTGTTTTTCTTTTACAGCAAAACTTTGATTAGTTGTCTGTCATTTTGCCCTTGTTTCCCTATCAGTCAACCAAACTTTAATTGCTCTTTTCCTAATTTTACTTTAAATTTTCGCAAGGTAAATAAAAATTTTTTTTTTTTTTATAAATATATTTAATTTATTTTTTATATTTTTATTTATTTTATATATAAATTTTTTTTTTGAGTTTATTTTTTTTTTCTGTTTTTGTTTTTTTTTTATAACTATTTTGTTTTATTTATTTCAAATTGATTGACTGTTATTGCATAAGTTATATTAAATTTTTTTTATTTTATTGAATATTTTCACTTGAAATTCAAATTGAAATATAAAACCATGTTCAATTTTTAGTCAAATAGCTTTGGCTTGTTTCCCTCGATTGCCTTGAAGTTGTTGAGCGTGCAAATGCCATTGAAATGAGAATCCCTAACGCAATTGTGCACGTGAAGACAACACAAGACAAGGATACAAGTGCATGCAGGACGCTGACAACCGCCTGCTGAGTATGTATGTGTTTCTTCATACATGTACATGTACATGTGTGTGTGTGTGTGTGTTAAAGGGTGAGTGGAGGGTTTTGTACAGTGAATGTATGTGTGTGTGTGTTTGTCGACAGTATTGTGTTAGTGACATCCTTTGTCTTAGCGCGTGCTCCAGAAAAAGTTAAGTGAGCCAACGCACGAGGCATAACACACACACACACAGCACAGACGTAGAGAGAGAGAGAGAACAAAATAACACGCATTGCATGCAAATGACATACACTTCCGATTATGGCTTACAAAGTAAGCTAAAAAGCGAACTTACATAAACTGGTTAAAACTCTGCCTGGCTTTAGAAATTTTCACTGCATTTTTGCATTTTGTTTTTTGTTTTTGTTTTTTGCTTTTCGATTTTTGTTGTTCTTATTTTCCAATGAAATTTCTAGAATGCATATACATAGTTTTTCCCATCTATTGTATGGTAGACGCTGCGTATGCGCAACTTTCATAGTATAAAAACAACATAGTTTCACTAACTTAATTAAAGGTATTTTTGTTCAACGCTAAAAGCATTTTATAATAATATTGACCTTTACCACTGTGATGTGTATTCACATCAAATTTGTGTTTTACGTTTTTCTCTATTCAATTTTTCAATTTTCTGTTTTCCGTTTTTTTCGTTTTTCGTTTTTATATATAAAAAACTAATTGCAAAATTAATTCACTTAAACGTTTTTCTACTTCGGGCGGTCATTTTATTATTCTCATAGTCGCATAGTCACATTGCAAATTCATTATTTAGCTGGAAATTTATGTAGCCAGTAGTTTTTTGTATCTGTGTGTGTGTGTGTGGCGCCGTTTACCAAAACGTTTAACAATTGCCTTTCATTTGTTTGGCCATTTATGTTGCCATTTTAGAGCTAATTGTTTTTAGCCGCAGGAGATTCAGTTATGCGCAATTTTGCTAATACTACACATATTGTGCATAAATTTATTGAATTACATTTTTTTTTTCAATGAAAATACAACAACAAATACAAATACACCTGCATATATATGTATATGTATATGTATATAAAGAGGAAAATAAATATTTGTGCACTTCCTTAAAAAAATATATAGAAATATATAGAAAATAAAAAAAAATAATCGAATGCATTGTGCTACACGTTGTAGGTGTCTTGCAATTAATTAATTGCTTTTCATTTGACCATGAGCAAAAACACACACACACTCCCCCATCCATGTCTCTATGCAAGAAATCTTTGTCAAGTATAATTCTATAAATGTCAGCTACAAAACATAAATTTAACTCAAAGCTGACAACAAATGACGCATGCAATTTTCCATCATGTTGTTGTTGCTGCTGTTTGTTGTTGTTTTTCTTTTTGTTACTCTTCCTGTTGCCATGCAATTAGATTAGCCAATAAAGCATAGGAGCTTTACAATTTTAAATTAATTACAAAAAGTCTTGTTACATACATGTGCCAGAGCACAAGTATTATGTAAAACACAAAAGAAGACAAGCAGCTATGGAAAACTTTTTGCCATGTTGAAATAGTAGAGTCCTTGGTGAATTAGGCATCGGTGAAAAATACCTTAGAGTGTTTTATAAATAGAAACAGTTGGAGCGAGTGAGCCAGCAAAAAAACCAAGTGGAATGAGCAAGTGCGTATGCGTGAGTCTCTATGTGTGTGTGTGTGTGTGTGTGCTAGGGGAATGAGAATGAGAGACAGCATACAGTTTATGGGGCTGTTTGCACGCATTTCCGTTTCAATGAACACAACTGGCAAAGGATCAAGTTATTTATAAACCTGTGTAAAAACACTAACATATAGCATATAATGTGAGCTCTGTGTAGTCCTTTTACGCTACACTGAGAACAAATAAAATGCATATGTAAATATACAGAATTAAGCATTTAATATAAATAATTTGAAATTATAAATAAAATGAAAAATTATGATTAAAAATAGATTTAATTTTATTTTTAATTATTAATTTAAAAAAAAATCTCTCAGTGTAACATGTGTATGAGCATGTGTGCTGGCAAATGAGTTAAGACCAAAGACTGCGTGTGCAACAAGTGGCAAGCTGTCAGTTCAATTTGGCATAAACTTCACGATGAGCTTGTAAATACTTGACTTGAAATTAGCTCAAAGCGTTCTTTTCAAATTGAAAAAAAAAGAAGCTTATCCTTAGCTACATGTTGCTCAACCCGTACTTTCTCTCTTTCTCTTTCCCTTTTCATTTACTTTTTGTTCCCTTCCGTTTCTTATATGTCTCGCATTCACCTGCTGTGCTTTGAGATTATGTATCTTTTAAAACGAAATAACAGATCATTGAGCTTTTAATGCCTTTTTAATGTCAGCCTATTATACGCCGCATATTTCCTGCTGAATTGGCTCCGGCGACGACGACGACGACCCCCTGCCACACGCTCTGCATCTTAATTTGCCCGCATATAATAATAATAAAAAAAAACACACACACACACACACTGACGAACAAGAGAAGACAACGCGCGCGCCAAAATAAAAAATATTTCGCATATAAAAATAATTACATTTGAAAGGAAAACAAAACACAGAGAATAACACAACAAAAAATAAAAGTGGAGAACAAAAAAAAAAAAAAACAAAAAACAAAAAAAAGAAACGCCCTCTGAGCAAATCGACAAAAAGGGGCGCACAATATGTGCAACTGGCGGAAAATTTATGCGTTTTATTGTTATATTCGTAGCACGAAATGGGTTAAGGAAAAGCCATGCCAAATTATATATCACTGGTACAAATAATTGTGGAAAATAACTTTTGCAAAAGACCAAAAAAAAAAATGAAAATAATAGAAAATTTACATATTTATTTGCACATAACGTGCCTCAAAATTTGCGGCTTGTGAATGTAACGGTAATTGCGATTTCGTTTTTTTTTTGTTGATTTTTATTGTGATTTATGTGAATATATTTTTAGAAGTGCTTGAAATTTTTTTTTCTTTTTTCTATATAAAAAAATATTTATAAATAGAATTTTTTTTATTTTCGTACACTCAAAAACGATTTAATCAGTCGACAAAAAATGTATTTATTTATTTATTAATTTTTTTTCTTTTCTTTTTTGGGCTGGGCGTAGAGTGAGCGAAGTTGTTATTGCTCTGTGATTTATAAATTTCAAAATAAATATAAATCATTTTTATATCACATGAGCATTGTGTATGTGTGTGTGTAATATATTTATCATAACAGAGTTTTTTCTTCAGATATAGAAATTGCATAATTATATCTTTAAATATGCAAAGTTTTATAGTTCTTTTTTTCTTCCTGTGGTTATACGTATTATTATTATTATAAAAATAATAAAATTTTTATACTTATTTATATATTAATAAATTTTCCATGAAAAAAATTTGTAATTATGCGTTGTATTTAATTTAAAAAAAAAAAATATATATATATATACGTATATAAATATATATTATTATTTTTTTTTTAAGTTGTACAGAAATTTCTCTAATAATTAATTTCAAATCTATGAAAAAAAAAAAATAAAAAAAATAATAATAATATAATTTTGATCAGTAGTGTGAATGATATTGGAATGTTTTTGTTTTTCCTATGCACAACGTCAGCGAATTTTATTTGAGGGGCACGAACCATGGAGGCAGGTGCTTATTATACTGTTGTTTCTTTTTCTGTTTCTTTTTTTTTACATATATATATATATATATTTTTTTTTTATTAATTTTGTTGTTATTTTTGCGGCTCATTTTCACTGGCAGTCGTATATACTACACAGAGCGAGAGAGAGAGAGAGAGGGAGAAACATATACACATACACACACTTGTACACGAGCAAATTAATTGTATAATAATTTTTCTCATTTATTACTACATGCAAAACAATTTTCTTTATTTAAATGAATCGCTTCGCTTGACTGGCACGCAATTTCACTTGGGTGTAAAATAAAAAACAACAACAACAGCAACGAAGCAAAATTGTAGCGCAAATGATGATGGGGCACTGTGTATTACCTGTGTACGAATACACATTGGAGAGACTGTCAGACAGTGAGTTGCTGACAAAGTGACTGACAAACAGACTGACAGCAGATTTGCCATATGCCATATGCCATATATGTATGTATATATATGGCAAATGATATGTCAGCTATGGCCAAGCAACCAGCTAAGCAGATGCAACTTGTTGCCCTATTACAATTTTTAACATTAAGCGAAACAGTAAAACTGAAATGCTGAAAGTAGAAAAATTTAAAACAGAAAATAGAAAAAATGAAAAAAAATGCTGAATAATTCGAATAATTTCGAATAATAATTGTGCGGCAAAAACAACCGTCGAATGATATGTGCAGTGTGTGTTTTGGTCTGATCCAGCTGAAAATAGAAACAATTTGTACCAAAAATAGTTTTTGGCGGGCAGCGCGCTGCCTTCTAATGAGGTGTAGAAAAACAATAAACAGCACGCGGCACGCGTCCAGCCATAATAATAATAACATAATACAAATACAAGATATGTATTTATTTATTGTTTGTTTACAACAGATAGAAATTGTATTTTAATAATTTTATGCCCTTGGCAAATACGAATGGAAAACTACTTGTACTAGTACTAGTATTCTTCTTCTTCATCATCATTATCATCATCTTCGTCTTTTTGCTTACCTGCGATCTTGCGTTCACGCATTTTACGCCACAATGCCTCGGCCTTACGTTTTGGCCAATTCTCAAATTTTTGAGAGAAGCTCCTAAAGAACTTATACTCCCGTATTGTGACGGACATGCGACGCTGCATTTTGGCTAACGTTGGCAGCGCCGTTTTGTCACTTTACACTTGTCTTCTTTTTAAGCGCAAATTATAATCGAAGAATTGTTGAAAGCTTTTCTTTTGCATTCAATTGAAACTGTTCGTTCACAGATTATATTTAATTTACATTCTATAATAATATTTTATATACACTATAAAACACTAAGTAACTTTACACTGCACCGTGTTAAGTCGCTGGCGTCGACGCGTTTGTTAAACGTTATTGTTACCGTTATACATAAACACAAACAGTGCTGGTCAACAACAATAACAAAGAGCAAACAGCAACAACAAGACTCAAAATAATATTGGTCACGTTATGCGTTATGCGCGCGTCTACCGTGCACGGCGCCTGTAAGAGCACTAATGAATTTCGCTCAAGCAAATTGACGAGCGAACACAAAACGGAATTCCGAGTAGGTCCGTAGTCCGTGCACGAGCAGAAGCAATAGCAAAAGTACAAGCATAAGCTCGAATATGAGAACACGAACGTTGAACAGCGGGGCGTATGAGCAATGTTGCTCGTCGCTCGTTTGTTGTCTGCTTGCCTGACCGTTCTTCTTGTTATTCTTGTTGTTGTTGTTGTTGTTGTGCTGCTGCTGTTATTCTTCTTGTTCTTGTTCTTGTTCATGTTCATTCCCTCTCAACATGCAGATTGTGATTGTGATTGTGCTTCTGATTCGAGATTCAACATTGCCCACAATCGTTTATTATTATTTTTTTTTTGTTTTTTTTTTTTTTTCTGTGGTTTTAGTTTCTCCAAGGAAAACCAAGCAAGTAAATAAATAAATAAATAAATAAATGAATGTTGTTTATTTCATTTCAAAAGGACTCACACCCATTACACATACACATCTACACCTACACACACACACATTCACACACATATGCATACATAGAGTGTTGCTATTGTTAGGCTTTGTTTCAATGCCTTTTATGGTCTGCAAAACGTTTTCATAAACCACACTGCACCTGTTGCTTACTGGGCGGCAATATGCACAGGCATTAGGGCGTGCCCAGTGGCATAGTTTCTGTTTTTTGTTTTTGTTTCGTTGTTGTTGTTATATGTTATATTATTATTATTTATTATTTTTTTTTTTGCCATATTTATGAAGGTTAAACTTTTCTGCTGTCATGTGATTTATGCACAATGCACAATCTGTAGCCTTGCATTGCATTGCAAATAACTGTTATAACTATGTACATATATAAACTATATAATATATAATATAATATTATCATAACTGCATTCTGATGATTGACTTTCATTGATTTCAACAACATTATTAAATATATTAGCAAATTTTTCACATTCAACAATGACAATGACAAGCAAAATATCTCACAGATATATATATAAATATATAAATATGATTGTTTATATATATTTATATTTATATGAAAATATTTGTTTGCACAGACGATGAGCAAGATAAATATAAATAAAATAAATGCTTGTAATTTTTATTTGTGCAATAATCAGATATAAATCATGAAATACTGCGTGTTAATCTTTCTTTTCAACCAAAATAAACAAAAAACAAAAAAAAAAAAAAAAAACAATAACAATAATAATAATAACAAAAGCAGCAACAACAACAACAGCAGCAGCTACTTGTGATGCCAAGCTTCCGTTATGAAATGACAAAAACCACAACAAAAGCTGCCCAATCCCAGACTCAGTCTCAGTCCCAGTCACAGGCACAATCACAGTCACAGCCTCAAGCTTCAAGCTTCAAGCGCCAGACCCTATCGCCATTTTGTATACCAAGCACAGCGCACTGTACGTGTATGTATAGTAAACATTCGCTAAATGAAACATAGCTATACAAATATGAAATTCTCTTAATTATTTGCTTTTTCTCTTGCTATGCAATTTAGCGAATGCGCACTGTGTGATAAATGTTGCAAGCATTAAACGGTCATAATGCGAAATTGGCCATTTGAAAAACACGTAGAAATAATGCTTAAAGGCCATAACATTGCCAGCTTCAAAGAACACAAGTATTTTTATATATATATTTATATATTATAATCGCTTTTGCCTCTGACCTTTATTTGATGTCACAGATATGACGTCATAGATATTGAGCATGTTATTGACGTCATCATTGGATGCTGTATATGAAAACATTGAAATGCTAGCATCATATTGACCAAGTGCCATCGAGCTGTTGTTGAATGAATATTTCTGTATTGCTGCGCTACATAAAAACAAGCAGAAACCACACAAAAAGCCACCGAACCACTCAACCACCCAACCATCAAAAAAAAAAAAAATACTCAAATCTGGCAAAACTGGACAATGCATATGAAAAATCGAATATTTCTCTCTGTGTGTCTGTGTGTGTCTGTCTCTGTGTGTGATACTCTCTGTGTTGCTGTGGCCGGCCAACAATTGCTTGCCGCATGCACATTGACAGATTGACAGTCATTTTTGGCCAGGCATTTTGTTGTTCAAGTGTTGACGGAAGTGTTGGAAATTGGCAAAAGAGCTGCGGCTTTTGTTGTTGTTTATCTATCTATTTGCTGTTGCTGCTGCTGCTGTTGATGTTGGTGAAAGAACATGAAAGTAATTTAAATGACAGCCGTCCTCTTCTTGTTGACCACCCTTCCCCCTCACTCCTTCCCGCTAACCCTTTCTCCACTGGCTTTTTTGATTGCCTTCAATTGTTTGCTGTGAAAATCAAATTATGCCAAAGCTGAATGAAAATGAAAGTTTCATCTGATGAAAGAAGAAGGGCAAAAAATACATACATATAGTATACTATGCATATATATATATGTATGTATATATCGTGCTTGAACTGCACTTTATACTATGAAAATTATAGATATTATGAAACGCAGTCAACTTGCAACTCTGCACTGTTATTATAAACCACTCACGCTTAATAACAGGCCGCTAATTGGATGGCAGGACCACCAGCATATCAAATCAAAAACGAGACTTGATCTTAGTTACAGTCTCTCAGTCTCAGTCGCAGTCTCAGTTGCAGAGTCAGTCTCTGTCTGATAGTTTTAACTCTTTAGACTGTTCGTCGAGTTAAGAGTCTGCTTCTTCTTTAGGCCATTTAAATAACTCATTTAGTGCACATCTATAGCAACTCATCTACTCATAGTCTTAAAAGCTAAACAACAACAACAATATTTATATATATATAAAAAATGAGAAGAGAAAAAAAAACAAAAAACAAAAAACAAAAAAAAACTCGTTGCATCTCACAACTTGCGACTCACCTGCTAAATAGCGATCACTCTGTGAACGAGAATAGCGCAGCGTCTGTGATGGAAGAAATAAAGAAGAAGAAGAAGAAGATAGACAACATTATATTATTAATATCTGATGTGTTGTTGTGATTTTATGCGAGGGTTGCTTAAGTAGTATATGCAACTACAGTGCTACAATTATTATTTATAATTATTTCTTCAAGTCTTTAATTTTTTTTTTTTTTTTTGTAATTATAAATTTTTTTTATAATAATTTCTTCCTCTCTTTCTTTACATTATTATTTTTTTTTTTTATTATTAAATTCTACTAACCAAATGCTGTGCCGCAAAATCATCACAACGTCGACTACGTTCACGTTCCTTAAGCAACAATGGCGCTGAGTTGGACTTTGTTGTTAGTTCCTGTATGCCGCCAGCATCACTATGCAATGAAGCGCTGCTGGGCGAGGGAAGTTCAACAAAATGATGAAGTTGTGTTATTGTTGTTGTGCCCGGTGAGAGCAGCGATTGGAAGGGCTCTTGGCGTAGTGTCAACGAGAGTTGGCCACGTTCTTGATAATTGTTACGTGGCAAGAGTTTACGAGGCGGCAACTGTTGCTGCTGCAGTTGCTGCTGATGGTCAAGTGAAAGGCTACGTTGATTGCGACGTGCCACACATGGCAGCGGCACAAGAATAGGCGGTGCAGCGCTATATTTGCGACGCAGCACAACAGGCGTTGTAGTCGATGTAATACTTCCTCCACCTCCTCCTCCTCCTCCGCCAATGCCACCACCACCACTTGCGCTGCTCGCATCACCATCAGTGCAATCACAATCATAATAATGTTGTGTCAGTTCAAATTCATCCTGACACTCGTCATATTCGCTGGCCGTGACCTTGTTGTTGGGCGCCAGTTTCACTGGTTGTTCGTCCAACATGTCATCCTGTGATTCATTTGCCGCTTCACCACCGCTGCCGCATAAGCTAAGCACTTCCAGTAGATCGGGATCATCTGAGGAGGCAACGGAGCCGCTTTTCTGGAATTTCATCTTACGCAGCGCATCTAGACTGCTGACAGATTCATTGTCAGGTGCATGGCCAGCAGTTCTATGATGATGATGATGATGATGATGATGGTGTAAATGATGATGCTGCAGATGATGACTCTTCCAATAGGACATATCCTTTGGAGGCGTTGCAGTACCAATGCCACTCTCATTATTATCATTATCTAGTCCAGATGAATCAAGTGATATGCCAGATTTACCGGAACTCAAGACACCGGTGGCCTCCTCACAGGCCGAAGACGACGAAGTTGAGCTGTAGCAACAAATAAAAAAAAAAAGAATAAAAAAAAATTAAATAAATAAATATTGGGAAGGGGAATTTCAACTTTCTGATCAACTTACTTGTTGTCTTCATCGACGGCGCCAACGCTACGCAAAATGGACTCCTCCGATGTCCATATGGTTGAGGTGGAACCTTTTTTGGTCACATCAACCAGATAGCCAGGCGTGGCGCCACCTTTAACCACAACAGTTGCCTTTCCAGGCAATGTTGTCGGTGGCGGGGTTATGACATTTCTGTTCGTCAACATTGGCGACGTCGCGACTGTGGCAAGATTAATGCCCACCCGTTTTGGTGTTTCCATTGGCTGTCGCCTAGATTTCAACTCTTCCATGGTGGTCGCTGCGGCGGCAACTTCTTCAATTTTCAATGCACTTTGGAAATTTGTCAGCTTATGATTGTTACTTATTGGTGTTGTCTCCGTTGCGCAAACGGCAAGACTATTCCGCTGACATTGTATCCCCTTAGCTACTGCAGCCGCTGCTGTTGCTGCTGCTGATGTGGCATGTCCGCCCGGTGCCGACAACGTGCGCATATAGGCAACGCTTGGCTTCGTCGTTGCCATTGCCGTTGCCGTTGCCGTTGCTGTTGTCAGTTCGCTGAGTCCGCAATCAAGGTTAAATGATTGCAGCGGAATTGTTGCCTGTAAGTGGGGGGCGAACACAACATTGTAAGTATTAAAATATATATATTTATATGTTGTATATCTACAGTAAACTATATGCATGCAACATATACTATACTATACTATATGGTACGTATATAGTCAAGTCAGGTTTAATATAGAGAGACAAAAAAAATAAACTGCTGACAGATTCGAGGGCCACAACCTCAACCTTTAGGCAAAAGGACCTTGAATACATAATGAGCCTCAGCCCCTGGGCGACTACTGAGAATGTTTTAAGTCTGTGATGTTGAGCCCAGTCGAACTGTACAGTTTTTGAAGGTCTTCAGCTTTGTTACTGTGGGAAAATACATGAGATAAATAAAGAAATATCCAAAGCTTGGAGGAAGAATCATAAAAGTTTCCCCGTGGACTTTAATTAAATCCAAAATTCTTTTATTTTCCATTTTCCAGTATAATAACATCATTATTTACTTGGTTCGCTATATGGTGACTTTAAGGTGACTTTATAGTGACTCTGTGTACCACTGGGTCGTTTGACCAATGCGTTTTCACGTTTAGCATTTTAGTTTTTTTTTTTTTGCGGTAACAGCAGCAGCAGCAGCATGTCCGAAGACAGCGGTGCACAAAAACAATGCTAAAAGGAAAAATATCAATGGCATTTTTGAGCGTTGTCAAGTGGCTCTGACAGAAACGATGAACAGATGCAGAAGAAGCAGAAGAAGCAGTAGTAGAAGCAGTGTAAGACTTTGTTGAAGCTGCAGCTTCAAGCTACGAATACAATCAGAATTTGTATTTTATGCAAATGCTAAAGATACCGCGTGTTGCAAGTTACTTCTTTTTTTTCTGTGGAATCTCTCCACAAAATGCCACAATTCAAGACAAGAGGCCGCCACGCAGTAGAAGATATAAAATAAAAAAAAAAATCTCTTCTCTTCTCTTTCAATTTTTTTTTTCGGGGTATATAGAAAAATTTGCTATTGTTTGTTGCCATATGATTTATATGGCAAGGGAGGATGTCTGCGCCAGATAGCAACAGAGATTTCATAGCCATTGCATATGCAATGAATATCGTATGCTACCTGTCGGCTGCAAGTAGCATGTTGCTACTTGCAACTGGCAACCCAGCCAAAAATGGGTGGTGCATTTGTTCGTTAAATTCGTTAAGTTGGCTGCGCGTACATTCTCGTTAAGTTCGTTATGTCAATTCGATTTACAAGCCTTTTGGCGAGCCAATTGACAATTTGGTTTGTGACTCGGCAAAAAATTTCAGTTGGTAGCAAAAAAAAAAGAAAAAAGCAACAGGAAAAAAAAATAAGCTGAACATCACCTTGGCAAGAGGCGGAAATTGATTTAAATGATTTATTGGCAGCAGCTAAGAAAAAAAAGAAGAAAGAGAGCACAGATTGTGCATAAGTGAATGAGTGTATAAGTGTGTGAGTGTGTCTGTGTATGTGTATGTGTATGCCTTGAAGCATCTGTGCATGATTTACAAAAAAAAAAAATAAGAAAGAAAAAAAAAAAACTGTATACAGCAGGTTGTTATAGTTGTTGTTGTTGTTGTTGTTTTCAACGCTGTGCACTAAGTCAGTTCCTTGGGGGCAAAATTGTAACAAGCAGTGAAAATGGTCAGAACATAA
This sequence comes from Zaprionus obscuricornis, assembly GCA_037044475.1. Classification (NCBI taxonomy): domain Eukaryota; kingdom Metazoa; phylum Arthropoda; class Insecta; order Diptera; family Drosophilidae; genus Zaprionus; species Zaprionus obscuricornis. The sequence goes on from JBAMBR010007112.1 coordinate 13,966, forward strand.
CGAAAAGGCAACAAAAAAAAAAATACAAAAATTGTAACAAGCGTCGTATGTATAAAGAACACTGACAGCAAAAAATTATGGAATGGGGGTAGGTAGTCGAGCAGAAGATGTACATGCGTTCAGTTCAGAAGGAGACAAATTTTTTTTTTTTTTTTGAGATGAATAATGCGAAAGTTGACTAAGCTGACATTACTTAAATATATTGCAAAAAATAAAAAAAATAATAATAATAATAATAATAATATTGCCTTAAGATTTGATATGAATGAAAGAGAGAATATGAATAATGATCTAAGGAACTTTTATTAAATATTACAAATAAAAAACTTTTGAATCTCTTCAATGGACATTGCAAAACTTTTACTTTTGCTTTTCTTTTTGCTTTTGCTTTGTCAGCATTTTTAACTTGTTTGACGAATTCTTTATCATATTCATTTGTCTCTGGTTTTGAGATGAAATGGAAAAATTTTCTTGCCATACAATTTAAAACTGATGCATAAAAACTTGTTAACATTTCATGCTCATCGAAAATCCTTGCAATACTCCAATTTTATAATTCGATGACAAGTTTTTTATTTTTATTTTTATTTTTTTTATTGATTTTAACTTGTTCTTTGTTCTGCTTCGTTTTATGCCTAAATAAGGGCTTTATATGTAATTATTTACAGGATGCGCCTGGAAAGATATCCTTGGGGAATTCTTGCAACTGCAACGTTTCGATCAGTTGCAATCAAATTTGTAATGCATTATGGAGTAGGTTGAATCAAGCTTGATTTCTATGAATTATTAATAAAGCCAGAACGACAAATCGACCGATCGATGGCTCCACAGATCAACCAATCGTCCAATGATTGTCAGATACTGATATCAATACTATTATATGATACACACACACACACACACAGGGGATCGGATATACTCGTATCTTATATATTGGAATGGACAACTGCGTGTTAATGAGCCGCCAACTCTCGCCGCATCGACGCGTCGCATTAATTGGGCGCACTTTTATGGTCATATGCTACATGTGGCACAGACTTTTTGTATAGCCAAACGGGCGCCGGGTCGCAACTTCTTTTATACATATATTTAAGAACAAATATCAGTCAAATGATTGTTGGTAATAAAACTTTTACATTTTACGGCTATTCTATTAATTTAGTGATTTTTATCAAAATATAAAAAAAAAATATAAAAAAAAAAATTAAAATACATGAAGAAAAACAAAATTCTCAACTTTTGAACTAACTTAGGAGACGATTTTTTTTTTTTTTTTTTATTTTACGATATTATTTATTTATTTTTTTTTTGTGTCTTTGTGGTGAGAAATGAAATGCAATAAACTGAAATTTTATGTATTGCAGTAGAATTCGATATCCGAAACGCTGGCAAAAGTCAATTTAAATGCAATAAAAATCCCAAGAAAAATTTCTCACAACAAGCTGACAACAGAGATTGTAGGAAATGAAAATCAAATAGTTTTTCTTCGCTTAATTTTAATGAAAAGCGCAATAAAATGACACATAAAAAAAAAAATGAAGAGAAGAAAAAAAAAAAAAATACTGTAAAAATAAAACAAATGTTAAGGGTTATCTCGGAAAAAAATATTAGAAAAACTGTAAATGCTACTAATTGATCGTAAATGTGTCCCAAGAAATCATCTATTACTACTACACATACAGACATACATACATACATACATATTGTATATCGCAGCTGTCAATGTTCATTTTCTACATTTATTGATGAATGACCCAGAAAAATGAAAGAAAGAAAGAAAGAAAAAATACAGTCAAAGTCTCGTTGGTTGTTGGTACTATCGCAAATCGATTGGACATGCCTCTCGGCCTGCGGTCACGCATGCGCCTCTGCTGATAATAATTATCAAATCAAAACACTTAAACGCCAGACCAACAAAAAACTCAAATCCCCAAACCTAAAAACAAAACCCAAAAACCCAAAACCAAAAATCAAATTCTTGTACACTTCATGTATATGTCGTCCCTTATGCGTTGCCTTCTTGCTGCACATCATGTTACTGTTTGCCTTGCAGTGATTTGCAAGTTCTGTGGCAGGTCTACACTGTTGCACGTTGTATGTTACATGTTGTCTGTTTTTTTTTTTGCACATCTGGTTCGTCATCATTAAGAGCGCAACATGGAAGATTCACTTTCGTGGTCAACTAAATTGGGGCGTTGGGTTCCGCTTGGTCTGTGCCCCAAAACTGCAGCATCAACAACAGTGCTGACAGCTTCAAGTTTCAGTTGCTGCTGAATATGAAGCTGCAGATGAAGCTGCAGATGAAGTCAAGTGAAGTGATTCGACTGACTCTGTGTGCCGTAGGGCGGCATTTTGACCTAATTCGGTTGGTTGGCCCACCTTTCAAAAAGACAATACACAAAAAAGAAAGAGGAGAAAAACATCTGTTCCTCCTTTCCTGCAAAGTCAGTTTCGCTGTATTTCAGTTTCTGCTTTACTTTCGTTGACAGTTTGTCCGGTCAATTTTTTCGTATTATTTTTGGGAGGCTTATTGGCAAACAAGGCACGCACTTGTGTCCTCGATAAGCTTGCTGCACATTAATCATTGCCACTGATTGACTAAGCGACTGACAGTCGACAGTCGACAGTCGCATCGTATCGACAGTCACAGTGTTTTTGTCTCTGCCATTGTCTCTGACAACTCTTAGAGTCTGAACTGAAACGCATTCTCGGTGTTAATTATTGCACCGCAGTTTACGTAGCTTAAGCGATTTTAATTGGCACTTTTACTTCAAAATATGACAGCTAAAAGGGAATGGTATTGGCATCGGCAGGCGGCAGGCAGATATACTAGAGTGTGTATATAAACTTTGAGGTGTGAGAGGCGTTGCCTGCAGCTAAATGTCAAACATGCGCCCACATTTGCCGCCCCTCAAAGAAGATGTTGAAGAAGCAGAAGCAGAAGATGAAGATGATGATGATGATGATGAAAAAGGAAAACAACTGATGCTGAAACTGAAGCCTGGCAACAGATTTTTGCTTTTAACATTGTGGATCATGCCGAGAAATTGCGCCAAATATTTGTCATGCATGTCATGGAATATTTAACAAACGGAGCAAGTCGACATGAGTTTCCTGTCAGCCCCAAAATGCCACTAAGCTGACAGTCATACAGACAGACAGTTAAAGTGAGATAGACAGAGATAGCTAATGACAGAAAGGGAAAGCACTTCTTGTACTTCTTGTAAGCATATCATTAACATCAAGTAGTTTTTACTTAAGTACAAATATATGTATATATACTCGTATATATATATGTCTGTCTGTAAGTTTTATATGTATGTTGCGGCTCATGAATTCTTTCACTTATTGCTTATAGCTGCAGTTAGTGATGATGGTCACCCTAATTATGGTAATTAAAGCCAAAGCCAACAGCTACAACTTTAAGAAGAAAATTAAACGTTGTATTTTTGTATTTGACTAACAATAAATTGCATTGAATATATATTAAATATTATATATTAAATATTAAATATTATATATTAAATAATATATATAAAATATTATATATTATATATTAAATATCAAATATTAATGCAACTATAATTAATTTATTTCTATATAATTATAAAAGAAAAAATGAAATTTATTATAGTTTATGTTGAAAATTTGTTAACCATTAGTCTCCCATTGCAGCTGTCTCTTTACATGCATGTGCCTGGCTCTGTGTGTGTGCATAACTATAATCTGAGCTGATAAATCGTGTCTATTTCGTCGTGTCTATGTTACATTTTGGTTATACATTATTTTTTTTTTTCTTTCATATTTTGTGTGTTTCTGTTTTTTTTTTTTGGTGTTGTTTTTCCACTGGCACGCGTTTTGAAAATTAATATTTGCTTTGTTGTAGCTATAGTTGAGGTTTTTCCACTGATAATCTATGGTGCTGCGCGTGAAGCGAAATGTATGCTAAGCATATGCAACAGTCGAGCAACAAAATAACTAGACAAAAACAACAACAACAACAACAATAACAACAACTGAATAATAACAAACAAGAGACCACAAGCTCAGTGCCGTTTATGAGCTGCTCTGGCTTATAAATGTTTTAATTAGATCTATTTGATATGATAAGCTAAAGACAGAGGCAGAGACAGAGAGAGAGAGAGAGAGATGGAGTCAGAGACAGAGATAGAGTTAGGAGTTAGACAGCAAAGAGACATTGGAGAGACTGTGAAGAGACTGTGTAGAGAGACAGCTAACAAGTTGCTTTTGCTTTGGGTTTTCTTCTGGGCTTTTGCTTTATGGTTTTATGTCTGGCTTAAGTGGGTCATCGAGTTAACTAAAGACCAATGACTGAATGATTGAATGATTGAATGACTGAGTGGTTGAAGCTGCAGCAGTTGCAGTTGCCATTGCAGTTGCATCAAGAGCTGCTGTTTGAGCAATCATAAATCAATTGTCTATCAATACAGAGTGTACACACACACACACACACACACGTTCAACTCTCACACACATGAAGTTCATCAATTAGACACATTTTATAGGCATCCGTCAAGTGAATTCTCATATGCAACTGATGGTCATAAAAACTAGCTAACATTCTATGCTTTATCTTTGAGCTATTCAACAGTTCAAAGTGGAAGTTGTAGACCACCACCCCCCCTCCCATCTGTCCATTCAAAACAGTAGTCACTGTGCTATCAGCACAACACCTCCTCTGCCTTTGCCCAGCTATGCTATGCAACAGACACTCCTTCATTTTATTGTGCCTCTTACTTTTGCCACACAACGCGTAGCAGCATTGTGTTGCACATAAATTTCACGCGCATCACTTGCGCGTATCCGGCATAGCATACATGCAACATATGGCGGCAGTTCTTGAACATTCCTGCGAGAGACACATATGGGGCGATACGAGGTTGTCGCCGTTTATGCTGACTTATGTGTGGACAACATTGTTTGGCTTTAGATTAAATGCCTTTGTTTTAAGCACTTTACGGTATATCTAGCCTATGTTTGCTATATGTTGAAATCGTGCAAGAGATTACATAAAGATGAATCTCAACGATATCATATGCAAGTAAATTATGAAATCTAAGCAGGTTACAAAACATTAACATGAAATTGACAATGGTTCAAAATTATATTCTCTAACGTCCCCGAATTTTCAACCATTGTCAATTTCATGTTAATGTTTTGTAACCTGTTTAGATTTCATAATTTACTTGCATATGATATCGTTGAGATTCATCTTTATATAATCTCTTGCACGATTTCAACATATAGCAAACATAGGCTAGATATACCGTAAAGTGCTTAAAAGAAAGGCATTTAATCTAAAGCCAAACAATGTTGTCCACACATAAGTCAGCATAAACGGCGACAACCTCGTATCGCCCCATATGTGTCTCTCGCAGGAATGTTCAAGAACTGCCGCCATATGTTGCATGTATGCTATGCCGGATACGCGCAAGTGATGCGCGTGAAATTTATGTGCAACACAATGCTGCTACGCGTTGTGTGGCAAAAGTAAGAGGCACAATAAAATGAAGGAGTGTCTGTTGCATAGCATAGCTGGGCAAAGGCAGAGGAGGTGTTGTGCTGATAGCACAGTGACTACTGTTTTGAATGGGCAGATGGGAGGGGGGGTGGTGGTCTACAACTTCCACTTTGAACTGTTGAATAGCTCAAAGATAAAGCATAGAATGTTAGCTAGTTTTTATGACCATCAGTTGCATATGAGAATTCACTTGACGGATGCCTATAAAATGTGTCTAATTGATGAACTTTATGTATGTGAGAGTTGAGCGTGTGTGTGTGTGTGTGTACACTTTGTATTGATAGACAATTGATTTATGATTGCTCAAATAGTAGCTCTTGATGCAACTGCAATGGCAACTGCAACTGCTGCAGCTTCAACCACTCAGTCATTCAGTCATTCAATCATTCAATCATTCAGTCATTGGTCTTTAGTTAACTCGATGACCCACTTAAGCCAGACATAAAACCATAAAGCAAAAGCCCAGAAGAAAACCCAAAGCAAAAGCAACTTGTTAGCTGTCTCTCTACACAGTCTCTTCACAGTCTCTCCAATGTCTCTTTGCTGTCTAACTCCTAACTCTATCTCTGTCTCTGACTCCATCTCCATCTCTTTCTCTCTCTCTCTGTCTCTGCCTCTGTCTTTAGCTTATCATATCAAATAGATCTAATTAAAACATTTATAAGCCAGAGCAGCTCATAAACGGCACTGAGCTTGTGGTCTCTTGTTTGTTATTATTCCGTTGTTGTTATTGTTGTTGTTGCTGTTGTTTTTGTCTAGTTATTTTGTTGCTCGACTGTTGCATATGCTTAGCATACATTTCGCTTCACGCGCAGCACCATAGATTATCAGTGGAAAAACCTCAACTATAGCTACAACAAAGCAAATATTAATTTTCAAAACGCGTGCCAGTGGAAAAACAACACCAAAAAAAAAAAACACGAAACACACAAAATATGAAAGAAAATAAAAAAAATAATGTATAACCAAAATGTAACATAGACACGACGAAATAGACACGATTTATCAGCTCAGATTATAGTTATGCACACACACAAATACACACACAGACACACGCCAGGCACATGCATGTAAAGAGACAGCTGCAATGGGAGACTAATGGTTAACAAATTTTCAACATAAACTATAATAAATTTCAGTAATTTTTCTTTGTATAATTATATAGAAATAAATTCATTATAGTTGCATTAATATTTGATATTTAATATATAATATATAATATTTTATATATATTATTTAATATATAATATTTAATATTTAATATATAATATTTAATATATGTTCAATGCAATTTATTGTTAGTCAAATACAAAAATACAACGTTTAGTTTTCTTCTTAAAGTTGTAGCTGTTGGCTTTGGCTTTAATTAC
>JBAMBR010007113.1:0-37923 GCA_037044475.1 Zaprionus obscuricornis
TAGAGGCCTACTACCTGCTTCGCCAAAACCCTTGGCTCAACATAACATGCACTAACATAGTTCACATTAACTTAACAATCATACTGTAATTTTAATTAATATTTAACTCCCCATCAAACTGTAAATGGGGTTTGGTCGACATAATTTCTGTATTCATTGTGTTGTTAAAGTGCGTTAAGAAGTACTGTTTCTTCACTTAATAAAAAAAAAAAAAAAAAAAACTAGTTTTGTTAACTAATAGTTAGATATAGATATAATAATAGATATTGATACATCATAATATGATTAATTGTTCTTAGTTTTTTAGGGTACAACTTGTCAAGCTGCCAATAAGGTAGCAGAACACAAGTTAAATAATAAAATACACAAATTTTTAATAATAAAAAAAAAATAATAAAAATAAAAAAACGGTATACAAAATGCCCACAAATTTTTTGGAAAATGAATAATCTGGAGGTTAAAAAAAATGTTATTAGTTACCTCACGCTCCTTTACTATTGCAAGAGTTATATTAACGAAATTTTTGCTACTATCTAAAACATATTTCAGGAGTTCTACATGTCTTGAATCAGATTTCAAGACATATTTCAGTCTCCTCAACAATTAAGAATATTAAAATTTAGAATTGTCTAAAAGAATAGTTTAAAAATAATTTCAGTTATAAAACGGTATACAGACATATTTATTCACTCTGGCTGATTGGTGCAGGAGATGGAATTTAAAAACAAACCCCCTGAAAACTGTCAACCCATGCTTTACACTGAAGAGGCTAATACCAACTACGCCCCCTATCCAGCTGGAAGGAGTTACTTTGAAACAGCCGAAGGTAGCCAAATACCTAGGAATTACACTGGATAAACGCCTTACTTTTGGACCACACCTCATAGACACGAAGAAAAAGTGTGGCCAAAGGATGCAACATTACGCGAACCGTCGTCGCATGCAGACGTGTATTTATTGTGCTCCGGGAAAAAATATTCAATAAAATCACATAAGTGCAGTGACTGGTTTTAAAAAAAATCTACAATAATGCGAAAAGACGCTCTTTGCGATGAAATCGCTAATGTTTATATTGATTGATTAATTAATTAATATAAATCATAACAATTAAAACTCTAACTAATCAATCTCGATTACAATGAGTCAAAACGACATTCGTGCACAACGTCACCGTGAGCAAGACGAGAGACGGCTCTCACAACAAAGAAACAACGCGTACTTCTCTTTTAAAGCGACCGAAAATAATGCATGCTCTGATCAAATGCGGTCAATTACCCCCAACTCGACCGACCTCTTAAACGTAGAGAGCACTAGAGCGCGCTCATGCTCTCCCTCGCTTCCATCGACGTCTCTGCAGCCAAAGAACGCAGTAACCAGCACTGCAATTTCGCTGACAACGTCAACCGTAACAACAACAACAACCGCAACTGTATCGACAGCGCGTTTAACGACATCAACAGCTAGCAGCGCAAATATTACTACGTCTGTCGCTGCGCTGCCCGAAAAACAAAACAAAAACAATGAACATATTAAGCCGGCTGTGCAGACTGGTATGGATCGCTACATTCAAATTAAAAGGAAGATGAGCCCTCTAAATTCTCAACGCAAAATAACCCGTGGCAATGCAAGCCTAGCTGCAACAGAAACGGACATGAACTCGAACCGATTCAAAATCTTGGCAGACGCCTATGAGGTCGAGGCGGCCGAATCTACTGAAGTCGAGAAAAGGAAGCCAAAGCCTCCGCCTATTTATATACGAGAAAAAAGTTCCAATGTTCTCGTCAACAAAATTATTGAGCTTATTGGCAAGGATAACTTCCACATAATACCCCTTGTAAAGGGCAACATTCACGAAACAAAAGTTCAAATGAAGTCTGAAGACAATTACAGAGTATTATCGAAATATCTTACCGATAATAAAAAGAACTTCTACACGTATCAGCTTAAAAGCAGCAAGGGCTTGCAAGTCGTACTTAAGGGTATAGAATCTGAGGTAACGCCTGCAGAGATAACAAAGGCACTACAAGAGAAGGGATTTAGCGCAAAGACAGTCTTCAATATTCTTAACAGGGATAGAAAGCCGCAGCCACTATTTAAGGTTGAGCTCGAGCCAGAAAATAGGCCCCTGAAGAAATACGAAGTACACCCTATATATAATCTTCAGTTCCTGCTGCACCGCCGAATTACAGTCGAGGAACCGCACAAACGCAATGGTCCGGTACAATGTGCGAACTGCCAAGAATATGGTCATACAAGGTCATACTGTAAACTGCGCCCGGTGTGTGTAGTTTGTGGAGAGCTTCATGACTCCGCGCACTGCCCAGCGAGCAAAGATGACAGCAACTCGAAAAAGTGCGGCAACTGCGGTGGCAATCACACTGCTAACTATAGAGGTTGCCCAGTGTATAAGGATCTGAAAAGCCGCATCCACCAGAAAGGAATTACCGCCCGCACCCAAAATAAAATACTGCAAGTGTCCAGATCAAACCCTGAAGTCTTCTTCTCGACTGCAGCCAGATCCTCACTAGGACCTATTAACTCTGAAAAAAGTGTGACATATGCAAGCGCTTTAAAATCAGGACCGGCTACCCCTGCCCCAAAAATTTCATTTCTGCAATCAGCATACCAAGAACCGAACATGGCTCAGCAGCATCAATCGCCGGAGCAGTCAAATAGCAACTTCGAAGCTATGATATGTAGCTTACAACAAAGCCTAACAGAATTTATGTCATTTATGCGCACAACTATGCAAGATTTAATGCGAAACCAAAATCTTTTGATTCAAATGCTGGTTACACAACAATCCAAACAATGACTCCCCTACGGATCTCTACGTGGAACGCTAACGGCGTTTCGCAGCATAAACTTGAGTTATCTCAATTCCTATTCGACAATCAAATCGATGTAATGCTGCTCTCAGAAACACACCTTACAAACAAATACAATTTTCAACTACGAGGATATACTTTCTACGGAACAAATCATCCAGACGGTAAAGCACATGGTGGGACTGGAATTCTAATCAGAAGCCGTATTAAGCACTACTATCATAACAAATTTGCTAAATACTACCTACAGGCCACATCTATAAATATAAAACTAAATACTGGCAACCAACTTACACTAGCCGCCGTATACTGCTCCCCGCGCTTCACCATAGCTGAAGATGAGTTTATGCAGTTTTTCAACTCACTAGGAGACCACTTCATAGCAGCAGGAGACTACAATGCTAAGCACACACACTGGGGATCTCGTCTCGTGACTCCAAAAGGAAAGCAGCTCTCCATTATCAACGCCAAGAACAAGCTCGACTATGTTTCTCCTGGCACACCAACATACTGGCCGGCAGACCCAAAAAAACTGCCGGATTTAATAGACTTTGCGATCACCAAAAACATTCCAAAAAATCTGATAAGCGCCGAATGCCTTTCGGATCTTTCATCTGATCACTCGCCTATACTGTTTATTCTACTCCGGCATTCAGGAACATTGGAACAATCACTAAAATTGACCTCACAGAAAACCAATTGGATTAAGTACAAAAAGTATATTAGCTCACACATTGAGCTAAGTCCCCATCTCAACAATGAAGCCGACGTAGACAGCTTTGTTAATTCACTGGAGTCTGTACTTGTCTCTGCAGCCCAAGCTTCAACACCTCAAACCATAAATACACAAAGCAATCGAAAGAAGACAAATCTACAAATCGAGCAGCTCGTCCTCGAAAAGCGACGCTTACGTCGAGAGTGGCAATTCCACCGATCGCCATCTGCTAAGCAACGTTTAAGACATGCCTCTCGTGAACTTACTAAAGCTCTACAGCAAGAAGAAGCATATGTCCAACGCCACTACATAGAGCAATTGTGTACTTCTAGTACGAAAAACTCACTATGGAGAGCTCACCCTACTCTGAGCTCACCGAAAGAAACCGTGATGCCTATTAGAAATCCCACAGGAGGCTGGGCGCGTAGCGATGCAGACAGAGCCACCACGTTTGCCAACCACCTTAAAAATGTATTTCAACCAAATCCTGCCACGAGTGCGTTTATTCTGCCGACTTTCCCAAACGAGCCTCAGCTTCAACATGAGCCAATTGAATTTCGCCCAAATGAAATCATTAGCATCATCAAAAATCAAATGAATCCGAAAAAATCCCCGGGCTGCGACCTCATAACTCCCAAAATGATCATTGATCTTCCATATTGCGACGTTCGCACTATCACAAAGATTTTCAATGCCATCGCAAAACTAGGTCACTATCCAGTGAGATGGAAAAAGTCAATTATAATAATGATTGCAAAGCCGGGAAAAGACCACATAATCCCCACGTCGTACAGACCTATAAGCCTACTTTCATGCTTATCTAAACTCTTTGAAAAATGCGTATTGACTCAGATAAATATATACCTAAGACTCCAGGAAGGAATCCCGTCACATCAATTTGGGTTTCGTGAAAAGCACGGAACAATTGAGCAGGTCAAGCGGATAACATCAGAAATTCGGAACGCGTTCGAAAAACGAGAGTACTGTACTGCCATATTTTTAGACGTCTCTTAAGCATTTGATAGAGTCTGGCTAGAAGATCTGATATACAAGATCAAGACAATGCTCCCCTACAAAACCCACAAGCTTTTAGAATCTTACCTTTACGACAGGAAATTTGTTGTGAGGTGCAACGCTGCTATAACTGATGATTTCAATGTTGGAGCTGGAGTTCCTTAAGTTAGCTTGCTAGGGCCAACGTTATACGTCCTCTACACAGCAGACATCCCGACAAGCACACGACTAACAACATCTACGTTTGATTATGATACAGCTATTCTTAGCCGCTCAAATTGCCCAATGCAAGCAACTGCGCAGCTAGCTCTTCATCTGGACGATGTTGAAAAATGGCTATCAGATTGGCGAATTAAAGTGAACGAACAAAAACGCAAGCACGTTACGTTCACCCTCAACAGGCAAAACTGCCCGCAGGTTACGTTAAACAACACTCCCGCAAACAACACTAGACAGAAGACTCACATGGCGCCGGCACATTGAAGCCAAAAGACCTCACCTAAAGCTTAAAGCCAGCAGCCTTCATTGGCTTATCAACGCTCGGTCTCCTCTTAGCCTTAAATATAAAGTCGGTACTAAAACCTATATGGATGTACGGCTCCCAGTTATGGGAGAATGCCAGCAATAGCAATAATGACACAGTCCAGCGAGTTCAGTCAAAGATCTTGAGAACCATCACCGGGGAACCGCGGTACATCGCGACTTAAACATTCTACCAGTCAAAGAAGCGATCGCAGAACAGAAGAAAAAGTAGCTTACCAAGCTATTGTTGCACTCTAACCACCTGGTGAGAGGTCTAACAAGGTTGAGCAACCACTCACGTCTTCGTCGTAATGACTTACCTACCCAGCGACCGACTTGAGGGACGCGCAACCAGAATGCAGTTTTAACACACTGTTAGCTAAATTTTAATGTTAAGATTCGTAAACTTATTGTTAGTCTCAAAATTTAGGAGAAGATTCAATAAATAAAAGCAAAGTCCTCAAAAAAAAAAAGGATGCAACAATTGCGATGGCTAATAAACGAAAGAAGCACCATGTCACTTAGGGCTAAAAGGGCTGTGTATGTCCATTGCATTGCCCCAATATGGCTATACGGCATTCAGATATGGGGGATTGCGGCTAAATCTAACTATAAGCGCATCCAAACTCTGCAAAACCGAGCACTTAGACAAATAACAAACTGCCCCTGGTATGTACGTGGCTCCACCATTCACAGAGACATGAAAATTTTCACGATTGAGGAGCAGATCGGTCGTCACACCAGCAGATACAGCGACAGACTGCTGAGACATCAGAGCCGACTAGCAAGACGTCTACTACCTGCCCGTCCACTAAGACGACTAAAGAGACAAGGCTTTGCCAAGACCTTATGATGTAGTCACATCAACAACTCCATCATATTCCCTGTACAGATGTATAGGGTTTGGCATTTTTCAATTTTGCATACATGTGTTGTTAAAGTAGTTTTTTTTTTCTACTGTTCCTACACTTTTGAAAATTAAAAAAAAAAAAAAAGAAAAAGTTATAAAGTTTACTATAATAAAAGAATTCACTGTCAGAAAATTCTCGATTATTGCTGTAAATGTATTTTCATAATACGAAAACTACTAAGCAAACAACACTTGATTCAACTTGATTAGTTTTGCTGACAGAACAAGCATTAAATCAAATCAAATTACAATCAAATCATCTATGCTATGCTACATTTCCATAGTGTAGAAATGAATGTATGTACGTTTCGTCTCTTTAGATCGATTTAGTACAACAGAAACTAAATTATGCTATGCTCTCAGGGGTCAATACTGAAATTGAATTAAGGAAGCGCTGCTTTCGCCATTAGTATAAATAATGCGAATGATTATTATTACATATAATATTCGTGCTTCAATGCGAATTCCTATTTTCAAATTTTCACATAATAGTGAACACATACACGCACACACATATATATAATATATATACATACATAATAGAAATGTATGCATGTACACACAAAACAACAACAAGAACAATTGGTAAAATATTTGTGCTCTGTTTTGTTGGCGACCCCCCTAAAAACATATTTGTTATGCAAATGATGACAGGCTTTTGGCATTTCTGTTGATGAAGTATGGAACAGCAGAAGCAGATGGCAGGCGGAGGCATTGGTCGGTAGACGGTAGGCGAAAGGTGGAAGGTGAGGAGTCGCCTGTGGAGTTGCAACTATGTGCTTCATGTTATGCTAGAAATATAAAACAAACACCTAAGCAACAACAACAATGTGTGAAAATGGCAAACATTTTAGCCAAAAACTAGCAACGATTTTCAGCATTGTTTCCTCCCAAAAAATGCACAAAGTACAAATCCCGCCATTTTTTTTTTTTGTTTTTGACTATTTGTGGTTGTCCAGCATGAATGCATAATTGAAGTTTATCTGCGTGAAGCATATAAAAGTTGATGGCTAAAATATAATATAATGTAGTTCATTGTAAGTGAAAATAATTTAAAATTGTTAGTACTGTTATAAAAGAATGAAAATGTATATTTAAACTTTTCAATAAACTGTTAATAAAATTATTATTATATTTAAAAAATAATTGATGCAAATCCTTTAATCCATATTTTTCGATAGCAAAAAATCGCCGAGCACGCAAAACAACTTGTAACATTTACGCCTCTCACAACCAAACAAAAAAGGGGATGTCAGGGAAGAGTGTACCAACATAACAAAACAATAAAATCGCTAATCGAAAATATGTTGCCCGTGAAATTTGAATTATACACCTTACTTTTAGAACACACCTCGTATTTAGTCAATCAGAGCTTAGATTTATTTGTAATTTTAAGTTATTTATAGATTTAAATCAAATTATATTAGCAATGAATTTAATATACTTAATTTCAGACGAATCAACTGATTTCCTAAGTATTAAGTTGGATTTCACACATGTTTAATAATAATAACAAAAAAAATCTGTGCATGACTTTTACGAGTGCTATATATAAAAAAAAGGGTTTTATATCTTTTTGTCATGAGTGCAATTTGTCGACTCTCCGCTGAATAGTTTGTTGACATTTTTGGCCATTTCTCTTTGCTCTGACATGCTGCAGTGAAGATTTATGCTCTGGTAAAGCTTTTCATTTGATTATTCACACTGCCTTTCTCTTACTTTCTCACTCTTTTACTGTCTTTCACACTTTACTCTCTGTCTCTCTCTTTCCTTTATTATACTTTTTACAACAAGCACTCAAAGGTGATTTGTCATCATAAACAATAATTCACAATATCCGCTCATTTTGCTGGGATTCCGTTTTTCATAGAAACAGTCGCCATTTTGAAAATAAAATAAAAATTAAAAAAAAACTTTTAGTGGTGACACTTTTTTGAAGTAATGTCTACCATATCTTTTTATTTATTTTATTATTTTTTTTTTGTTTGATTCTAACACTTTTGGCCTTTTGCCTTGGTCAAAGTTTTGTCCATTTAATTGACTTTGCTGCCGTTTTTAATTGCATTTTTGTACTTTTAGTTTCAAGAGTTGAAAAGTGAACAAAAAGCAAAAAAAGGAATTTTAATAAAGAGCTTTTCACTCAATTATACACAGCAATCAATGCTAAACTTTTTCCTCTTCCACTTTTCACATTTTCAATTAAAAACAAAAAAGAAATTTCATTACAATTTTATATAGTCGCAAAAAAAATATACAAATATTTGTATATTTACCTCAAGAAATTGTATTATTAAATCTTACAGCAAGAGTGAAAAGAAATGGCAAAAAGATGAACAAGAAGGATTTTGATTAAGAAAATAAAAAGCGTTTATTAAAAATGCACATACGCATAATTGAATTGTCGAGCCAACACTCTGCATGCATGCTGCTGTGGCCGCTGTGTCCCGTTGATCCTTGTCTGTTATGTGTGTGGAAATTTTCATTTTCCGGTGCACAAATATTTCGTGATATTTTCATTCGCAGAGTTGTTATTAATTTTTAATTGCAATTTGAGTGTTGTTTATTGATGATGTTTGGCATTTTACACATTTGTTGCTTGTTATTGCCCTTCTGGCTCCGGCGATTGTAGTAGCAGTAGCATAATTTTTATTATTTTTTTTTTTGTTGCTTTCCAATTAATTTGCCTTACTTTGTTAGGATTAATTATTATTGCTTCGCTAACTTAATTAGCATTTAATTAGTACGTATTTTGTGTAAATATTTAATGCACAATTTTTGTTTGCCCCGCAGTGGCAATGAGAGCAACAATAGCAGCCACAGCAACAACAACAAAACATTTTCTATTAATAAATAAATATATACCAAAAATGAATTGTTTTACGATTTCGCCAAAACGGCAAAACAAAGCGAAAATCAGATTAAAGTCTGTTGAGCGAAATTATTGGAAAATATCATTGCAATTGTGTTCATTTTCTCTTCTTCTTTCTCTCTTGTAACAGTCATTATATTTAATAATTTATTTAATCATAATTCGTAATATATTTTCTATGCTATGTTCAAAATAATCAGAAATTCATTGATACTCTTTGGATATTATACATGAAAAGCAGATTTGTGCTAAACATATTCAGCATGAAAAGCGGACACTCTAATTTGGCAAAAATGATTCTTATATCTGTATATCGTAAATGTGTCGGAACAGTTCCTAGCGAACTACTGTATATTATATCTACCATAGGTAGAATTGGTCAAAATATATGTAATCCTACACTACTTAAACTTAGTTTAGTGACGATTTCAACTAAATTTGATGCAAAGCGAACTATAGAGCCATCTATTGGATGAATTAGGCAAACTTGGATAAACTTTTTGTATAAACAAAAAATGTTCCTTGAAGATTTCAAGAGTATGTAATTTTCGACTATAAAACTATTGATTGCCGAATAGCAGTATATCAAAGATTTATCTTAATTAATATAAACCTATAAACACTATATAAATGAAATATATGTAAACTTTCTTGGTAAGCTAAGAACGAATGTGAAGAAGTAAACCATGTAGAAACAAATAAGAAAGCTATAGTCTCGACTGTATAATACCCGGTGCCCAAAGATATTATATTTATTAATTAATTAATATATATTAATTTTAATTTTATTTTAATATAAATTAATTTTACTAAATTTGGTCGAGTGGGTAAACATGTATCCCCTAATCAACACAGTCGTGGGTTCGATTCCCACTCAGGTTTGGAAATGTCATACGAAAAAGAAAGATTTTTCGTCATTTACTTATCTCCTCGGATGAATACACGAGGTTAGGTTACTTATATTATATAGCGTAAACTGTGTTGTTAAGATACTAATATTGAATGTATGGGTTCAGCACTTAATAAATAAATAAATATTTAAACTATATAAATTAATACATTATACATTTATTTAGCTCGTACTTAGCACACACCATTTTTAAGTTAATTCCAACATATATATATTTAAATTTTATTATATTTACTTATCGAACCGCGGATCTCTTGCACGCAAGCCATAGTTGAAAATGGTTTTCATCGATTTGTAGAGGCGGTGGGGGGGGGGGGGGCGTGGAAAAAATCCAAAATAAACTTGATCTACCTGTAACTAATACAAGTACTTTGTGAAATGAAGTCTCTAGCTCTTACAGTCTCCGAGATCTGTGTGTTCATACGGACGTACAGACGCACATGGTCTAATCGACATGCCAACACGAAGGAATTATGGTTACCATTCAGAAGAAGGGTGCTGCAACATCACCTGCAGTATTGGCACCTATGAGGACTAAATCCAACCCACGTGCGGCACAAAATCCGCCCTCGGTGAAGATAAGAGAGAAGCGGCAGCCTAAATCAAACCAGGCGTCACAGCCCAAATCACAGGTCGAGCCCCAGGCCAAGCCGCCACACCGCAGGCCAAATCGGATGAAGATATCTGGAAGACCGTGAAGTCCCGAACGGGACAAACCACAAACTCGCCATCAACCACCAAACCGCGACCAATTGCGAAAAATAAGACGCACGGCAGCAGGCGAACTTCTCCTACAACTGGGAAAGGCTGGCGACGAATCAACCTCAAAGATACTCGAGGCAGAAAACGGTGGAAGAAATTGCACTGGTCAAGACTAACTAGGAGAAAGCCGAGCTGGAAATAAGAGATATTTCGGAATGGTCAACACCAGGCGACGTAGTTAGCGTGCTAACTACTAAACTGGGGATACAGGTCACAGAGGAGTTAAGCTACGGACGCCTTGTGGGTGCACACAGACGACAGGGTAATACTGCCGAAGAATTTCGGAAAGGCACTAATAGAACTATGGGAAATCCAGATCAGGTAAAAAATCGAGCCTCGGAGATGCTACAAATGCCTGGCATTTGGGCAAGTAGCAGCTAGGTGCAGAAACGAGCTGTTTGTAGCAGGAAAACGCTACAATTGCGGAGGCGAGGACCATGCGTCGAAGGATTGCAAGGCAAAGCCAGCCTGTATCCTATGCACACGGACGGAAGAGAGAAGCTCGGCACACAACACCCTGAGCAAGACATGCCCGGCGTACCAAAAGGCCCTCAAAAATGTCAGACAAAATTAAGATAATGCAGCTGAACATAAACCATTGCCGGGCAGTTCACGATCTTCTTCAGCAGACAGTAAGAGAGACCGGCACGGATATCGCTTTGCTCAGCGAAACGTATACTGAGAGAGAGGAAGGAGTGTGGCTTCAAAACCAGGGAGGTGGCGCTGCCATTCACCTTCACAGATGACGGACAGGCACGTTGAAGAAGGCTGTTATATGGCTCCCAGCCTGCCCATAGAGGAGTTCACACGAAGACTTGACCGCCTGACAACAGATGCTCTCTCCCGCAACTCTGTTATAATCGCTCTAGAGTGGGGAAGTCGCAAGACCAACGCAAAGGGGAATGCATTGCTCGATGCATTCTCATCCTTAAATGCCCTACTGTTGAACAGGGGTAGCGAGAACACCTTCACCATGGCGCGCTACGCATCCATCGTAGACCTAACCTTTCGAGCCCACAGCTAGCAAGGCAGGCGCAGTGGCATGTGCCGGACATCTACACCCACAGCGACCACTGAGCAGTAACAACGACTATAAACAGGAATAGACCGAGAATGGCCCAGGTCCTCGCGCACACAGCATGGGATGCTAAGCAAATGGACTTAGATTCGCTGATAGCAACTTTGACTATCATATGACCCCGGGAGCTATAGGAAACCGGGTCAACAATCTAATGAAAGCGATGAGCAATGCATGCGACGCATCGATGCCGAGGAGAAGACAAGGCACGGCAAGACAAAAGCCTGCACACTAGTGCAACTCGGAAATAGAAGCTGCGCGCAGAGACTGTCACGCTGCCCGGAGACAATTCCAACGTGCGATAAGGCAGGTCAAAAGGCACCCGGGTAACCAAGAGCTAGTGCTGCGCGGAAGTGAAACCCGACAGGAATACCGAGCAAACGCCTGATCCTCACGAAGAGGATAAAGAAAAGTAAAGCAAGGAGTTAGGACCAGATCTGCCCAGAAGCTGAAAATCAACCCTTCGGTATGGCGTACAAAGTGGTGATGGGAAGATAAACAGGTGCCCTTCACCCTGCTGCCCATCGTGGATACCCTCTTCCCAGCACAGCCCTCATTGAGCTTTGAATTGCCCGTTGTTACAAGTGCCGTCCCAAAAATAGAAGCCGCCGAGGTTCTAGCAGCCGCAAAGAACGTCTAAAGCAGCAAAGCCGTCTATCGCCCTTAAGACCCTGGCTAGACCAGACCGGTTTGAGGAAGCATTCGACGAGTGTGCACGCCTCAGGAAATTCCCACATGCTGGAAGACGCAACGACTGCTTTTGTTACCTAAACCTGGGAAGGATCCGGCAGATCCCTCCGCGTATAGGCCACTTTGCATGCTCTATGTAACAGGAAAGCTTTTCTAAAGCGTGATCTGCAACCGCCTAGAACCCAGGATAAGCGATCAGCGAGGGCTTTCAGAGCTGCAATTTGGCTTCCGCAAGCGCAGGAGCACGATCGATGCAATTGGTGCCGTGATAAACAAAGCCCGGGGAGCGATAGCTGGAACTAGATGGAAAGGAGGAGATGAGGAGTATTGCCTGGTTACAACACTGGACGTGCAAAATGCGTTCAACACGGCTAGCTGGCAAATATACTCCAGGCGCAGGTCAGACTAAACATTACGGAGTATCTCATTAACCTTGCGGCAAGCTACTTCGAGGACAGGGTGCTTTATTATGACACCTCGGAAGGACGCCGCAGGCACCAAATAACAGGAAGCGTTCTACAAGGCTCAGTACTACTCAGTACTCAGTCACTAGGCCCACAACCTCGAACCAGCTAGCAAAAAGGCTGGTACAGTTACAAGCGCGCTGTCTAGGCTAAAGGCCAACACCAAGGGTCCGAAGTAGCACAGCAGACAACTGATCTGCAATGTAGTACGCTCATCCCTCCTCTACGCAGCATCAGTATGGGCACCAGCGATGTCGATACCGACATATAGTCGAAGCTGCAGGGGTGCATATAGACGATTGGCCCTAAGGACGATCAGAGCATTCCGAACAGTGTCGGATGAAGCGGGCTAGTGCTTGCAGACATGCCACCGTTGGAAAACCGCGGGCACCGGGAACAGACCAACGATAGGTGGCAGGAGCGATGGAGGAACGCCTCCAGCGGCAAATGGATGTGAAAAATCATTCCGGACTTATGAGTATGGTTAAATAGGCGTCACGGACAGTCGGACTATTACTTACCCTATTACCCTACTATTATTACCCAATTACTGACGGGACATGGGTGCTTTAAATCTTATCTGCACAGATTTAAGCAGGAGAAGGACCCGTTTTGCACACACTATGCACGGGCCATAGAAGACGCAGAGCATGTCTTTTTTGTCTGTTCTAAATTTTCTGCTGAACGGGAAGAGCTGAGGGCTAAAATTGGGAGATTTTTCACAGTCACTGACTGTACTGATATCTTATTAAGCTCTGAAACTAATTAGAGTGCAGTATGCACCTTTGCAGTAGACATCGGTAAATTACGCTGAAAGACAGCGGCATTATACTTCAAATCCTAGATAGTAGCTAGTGGTGGTTTTCATACCATCTCCCCCTCGCGAAGTAATACCTAGCGGTAGGACCACGGGAAGGAATCGGAGAGTAGGGGGGTTTATTACTGGGTGGAAGTCCCAGACTTCGGCTTTTAATGCTTTCTCCCCCCTATACAAAAAAAAAAAAAAAAACACATCGACTCGGCTATAGATCCTGAGTCAGAATATATATATACTTTATGGGGTCGCCTCCTTATGGGTGTTACATACAATTTTAACTCTTGCAGTGCTGTGGACGAAACAATGAGTAAAAAAATTAGATAAATGAAAAAGCGGACAACATGAAGCGCGAAAATTGACAATTGCTATAATCAATACCAATTTATAAAATCTGTAAAAATGTGGGCTTAAACATTTAAACTACGAAAAAATAGAAGTAGAATTAGTTGAAATTCATTGTAGTTTGAACAACTACAATTTAATGTGTTGGAAAATGTAATTTGATACACTGTTGACATTAATTTACGTTATAGACACTCAAGTTTCAGACTCAATTTAATTCTTCATAACAGTAACTATCTCTATACATCTATCTGTCTATTCATAGAGTCCATCGTCTAGCCAGTAAATGTGATAGCTATTTATCAGCGCCACAATTCAGAAAAGCCGCAAACTACATTTACACATACATTTCACCTGTAGTCTTAATTACAGTTGACTGCAAAACAACAAACAAACAAACAATAACCAAAATGATGATTTTAAAGCGACTAAAAGATACTCTATGTATGTATATACATTAAGTATATGGCAAATCACTAATTAAATTATTATAATAAAATCTACAGAATGTTCATCCTATAAAAGAATTATTATTTTACATTGGTCAACTTGTTTTAGAATTCCATTTTTTATAGGGTATAAGATTAAAAGAAATACAAAAATACATTGTACCATTGATTGACCATAAGCTGGGGCAGCTCTACTGCGACGTTCATTAAATAAAAAACAAAAAAAAGAAATATATTAAGCATTACCAACATACAACCACGAAAATCTCAGCCAGTATTTAAAATGCTGCAACAACAACAGTAACCACAAACTATATTATAAAATGTACAGAGTACGAAGAACAGCGCGCATACGCCCCGTGTTCACATTACTAAAATACAAAAGCTTTCTCCACGGAGCAAGTTTGTAAGCTAAAGCTGTGTTTTTGCTCGGTAGAGGGGGGAAATGCGCGAATATAGAAGAACGCAGAGGAGTAGAAGACGGACTGCTAAGTCTGCTTCGTTTACCATGGCGCCGGCCAGACGGTTTTGACATTTTATTACCCTCATACAGAAGGCAACAACGATTGTTGTTGGGTGGGTTGCGAAGTTGCCATGTTGGGCTGAAGGTTTTTCTTTTTTTAGGTGCTGGAGTATTTGTCGAATGACTCACTTGGCCAGCGGCGTCTACCTGACCGGCTTAGTGTTTCGTTGGGACAACTTTACTCCCGTGGGGAATCTGTGTTCTTTATGTACCTTATGTGTGTGTGTGTGTATTTGCGTTGTTACTCTACTGATTTCTGTCTTTTCGCTTCTACATTTATTTTGTTGGAAATACCTGAGGAAAAATTGTTGTTGTTGTTGTTATTGCTTTTGTTAGCAATACTTGTCTCTCAACGGTTAAGTTCTTCTACAGACTATTAAAGCAAAACTTCACGTACTGCCCATCAGACAGTTTGAATATCTCAAATTAAATTGTTGTTGCCGAAAAAAAGAACCAAAAACACGCGCATAGTTATTCATTACGTAATAAGCTAAGTTTCAAGTCATTGACTAATTTTAGCACGTGGCACAGAAGTATCAGCTTATGTCTAAATACACATTAAAAGCTTAGTCTGAAAAAAAAAAACAACAAAAACAGATGCTTAAAATATAATTTTGCTAATATTCTCATTCTCTGTTTCTCTTTCTCTCGCTTTCTTTAATTCTTTCTTTACTTACTTATAAATTTCACTTTCTTGTTGAGTCGTGGCTGCTTTGAGCGTATTTTATTATTTTTCTTCATTGGCGCAGATCTTCTAGACACTACATTGATGAAGCGCCGTTGTGTTAGTTAGTTGTTAGCATGTTAAATATATATAATATGTAAAGAAATATCAATATATTAGTTAAAAAACAATTTCTGTGTGACAAGACCATGGTAACAATTTGACGTCATTACATTAAACAAAAAAAAAAAAAAAAACCAAAACTTTTTTATGAAAAACATTTCATCATAATTATGAAAATTAGTTTTATAATACTACATCAGAATTCTGCTATCAAAAGCAAAATGAAAATTTTAATAAAAAAAAACATAATACGTTTTTTTTGGTAAACCGAAGACTTTATACATAAATTTCAGTCATGTAGCTTGGGCGGATGTGCACTGGACTTTTCAAAATGGTTTTCATCGATTTGTGGAGGCGGTGGGGGGCGTGGGAAAAATTCAAAATAAACTTGATCTGCCTGCACCTAATACAACTAATACAAAATTAATTCTCTAGCTCTTGTAGTCTCCGAGATCTGTGTGTTCATACGGACATACAAACGGACAGACATACAGACAGACGGATAGACGGAAATTGATTCTGAGTCAGAATATATATACTTTATTATTAAATTAAATAGACATAAACATGCATTAAATATGTTGTTGAAACTTTCAAGACAAAATGCAAACTCTTATTTTACTTGCTTCATTTTCCTTCACTTTATACGTTACCTAATCTTGCTTTATGTTGTGTACATTGTGTACGCCCCCCTGACTTTTGGACACGCCCACATTGAGCCCTAATTATAAAATTATGCTTAATCTAGCATAAAAAACCTTCTTATCCCAAAAGGTCACAGCCAACAAGCTATATTTCACTTGGTCGCCCTTTAAATTTGCTTTAATCATCGTAATTTCGTTTAAGAGATATTCTTGCAAGCATTTTCTTCTCCTACTTCTCTGCCATCTACATCTACAGCCGCCGAGACTCCTTGCATCAATTTTTCCATCTTAATGAGCAGCCAA
The DNA here is from genome assembly GCA_037044475.1 of Zaprionus obscuricornis. NCBI lineage: Eukaryota > Metazoa > Arthropoda > Insecta > Diptera > Drosophilidae > Zaprionus > Zaprionus obscuricornis. The sequence goes on from JBAMBR010007113.1 coordinate 16,628, forward strand.
GGCAACCACATCTAGCAACCCAGGCCCAGACCCAGAGTATTTTCATTTCGGATATGAGCTGCCCAAAACTTTTTCTTTAGTAAAGTTGACACTTTTCTAACAATTTTCCTGAGTCTTCGATGTCAATGTTGTCAGCCAATGCCAATGAGCATATAAAAGTTTTGTGTCGTGCCTTTGACTTTCTGCCTTACATTCGCTGTTCGCCTCTCTTTTTGCCGCATCATAAAAATTAATGTTAATATATAATTAACGTTTTAGATGCTGCGCCCATCATTCGCCTTAAACGTTCTGCAAAAAGTTTCCGCTCATATACAACTGTCATTAGGTATCAAATATAATGATCTGCTACAGACAGACGAAATATGCTGCCGTTTTTCCCTATTTTTTTCTCTTGCCTTGTTAGACTTTTCTTTTGGTTCGTCGTCAACTGACATTAAGCTGCGTTCTTTCTACAACGCTACCAAGCACAACACCTTTTAACACTTCTACGCTTGGTGAAAGTCGATTGTTTTTGCAAAATATTTGCATAAAAGATTTCTGTCTCTCTCTTTGACTCTTTGCATTGCTGCTTTCCATTTGCATTGTCCATTTGTTTGTCGCTCATGTTCGACTCTAAGCGTGTTTCAATAAAAATTTAATGTTATTGTCTCCAACACTGGCAAGTTGTCATTTCGATTGTTGCTATTTATATTGATTGTTATTGTTGTTGCTGTTGTTGTTGCACAAAACGCGCAATGTGTGACAAAATTAAGCATTAAAAGGTTTTTGACATCGTCCATACGAGACAGCCAGTCAACGGGCGAGCAAGTAATCGACGGCTTGTGTGATTGGCATTGTTTGCTTAACATAGGAACCAACAGCAACAACGAACAACAACAACAATGGCAACACTACATCATCCGAGTCACAGCTGTTGGTAGGTACAGTAGCTGAAAAGTAATAAGGCGAATAAGACTTCACCCTCATTCTTTGACTGTATCCGTATGCGTTATGCATAAATATGCTTAAGGTCTATTATATTTCTTAAAAAAAAAAAAAATAAATAAATATGCAAATTTTTAAAGCAAAATTTTAGGCGCTCGCTCAAAATATTGTATACTTGAAAATTCACATGGAAGTTTTCTATATTTTGCAAAACAAAATATTCCTATACAGTATATTTAATGGTAAAAGTAAAGAAAAAGTAACCTAAAAGCATATTTTTATGAAAGGAAACCAAGTAGATATGCTACAGTCAAGCTGAACTGCGATCAGCTGATCGAAGCTCGGTATAGCAGTGGTACCAGAGTTTCAAGGCAATCAAAGCCTATTTCTCACTGCTTAGCGGATAAGCAGTGCATTTCAAAGCAGTGCTGGCAAGCAGTTCCTAGCGAGGTGTACCATAGTACTACATACTTTCAGGCTTGCCAATTATCAGTTTGAATTTGAATTTATCCGTTACTCGCGCGTCAGGAATGCGAGTGCAAAGGTCGCGGATCTGACCAATATCGAACCCTACCGCTGCGGCGGTGCACAAAACAGGGCTCTGGTGACCGAGTCGGAGCGGTATATCTCCCAGCGGGGAAAAGTCAGTGGGAAATCATTGGCCACCGTTGGATTCCTGCTCGCAGCTGTGGATAGTATGGAAGTCGAGGAGGCGGCGGCTTTCTCGCAGCGATTGACGCTGCACAGAACACCGCCACAATTTTCAACGCCCACTGGTTTCTGGGCGAGAGGAGTGGAGAAGCTGCCTAAGCCTGTGCAAAATAGAAAATCAACGAATGGAGACCGAGTTATCGACAGACACAGTTGCTGTTTGCGACTTTTGCGCGTCTATAGCAACGTCTGGGAGCAAGAAAAAAGAGGGATCAAACCTCCAGGACATACCGATCAACCTGGTTGGTCAGTCAGCGGAGCTGGCGATAATGTTGAGGGATGCACGATACCTCAACAAGGATATGAAAGAGCTGGCTCAACGCATTGCTCGGCTGCAGAAAACTGCTCTCTTTGCATTTAACCTGCAAAAAAAGCTTCTGCAAAATGAGAAGAAAGATGTGGAGGTGCAGTGCTCACCCACTCCTAGGCCAGTCACGACTTCCAAGCGTGGAAGGGATGAGCAGCCCAATAAGAGCTCACCCAATAGAGCTAAAGTGCCGAAAAAAGTAGATGTCCCGGCAAAGAAGAACTTGGTAACGGGTCTTACACAGCTAATAACGAAGAAACAAAAATGGGAAAAAGTTGTTTCCAAACCCAAAAAGGACAACAAGAAGACCATTAAACCACGCTCTGATGCCATTCTAATTGAGGCAAACAGCAACATGTCGTATAGTGACATTCTACGCATGGTCACACGTAGCGACAATGTAAAGCTGAATTCGATCGGCGAAAATGTGCAGAAAGTACGGCGCACAGTAAAAGGGGATTTGTTGTTAGAGCTGAAGACCAGCAATTTCGAAAGCCTAGATGTGGTGGCAGTGGACACAGAGTTCGTGACTGTAGCAATGACCCAAAATGTTTCTTGTGTGCGGCATCTGGAGTTCAGGCAAACCATGTGACAAACAGTCAGCGTTGCCCGGGAGCAGTTCATAAGGGATCGAAGCTATCCAACAGCCGCAAATATGTTTAAATTGATTCAACTAAATCTAAACCATTGCGAAGCTGCACACGACCTGCTAATCCAGTCGGTGCGGGAATACGATGTGGATCTTGCGATCATAAGGGAGCCGTACACATTCAGTGACTGGACTTGCAGCACCTCAAAAAAGGCAGCAATCTGGTCATGTGGAACTATCCATATGAGCCCTGACCAAATTGTTGCTTTGTCAGAGCCTGGTACAAATCCTTCTGGGTGTATAGCTGCTACTCACCACCCAGCCTGAGCCACGAAGAGTTTTGCAATGCAGTGGACGAATTGGCACGAGATATTCGTGGCCATAGCCCATCTATCGTGGCTGGTGATTTCAACGCCTGGGCCTTAGACTGGGGGAGCTCTCTGACAAATGCCAGAGGACGATCTCTGTTGGAAGCTTTCGCAACTTTGGACATAGCTCTGCTCAACAAAGGCTCGAAGAACATGACCGAGCAGGCAGTACGCCATGTCATGAATGCATGCGACTCAAGCATGAAGCTGAGAAAGCAATATAATGGACACCATCGCCCAGTATTCTGGTGGAATGAGCGCATCGAGCAGGCCCGTAAAGTATGCCTTTCATCAAGGAGGCGATATCAACGGGCCAGAAAAAGAGACTTGACCAACTGGCCTCGTTTGCAAGAAGAATTTAGCGAGGCCAGAAGAGCATTAAAAAAGGCGATCAAGACCAGCAAACGTGAATGTTTCTTGAATTTATGTGACTCGGCTGAACATGATCCTTGGGGCAAAGCGTACAAGACTGTGGTTAAACGTATCAATGCAAATAGATACGAATCTCCCACAGACCCAGCTCGCCTTAAAGTCATTGCCGAGTCCTTCCTTCCACAGAGAGAGAATTCTGTGTCAATGTACGCTCACTCAGAATTTCTGGCATCGGAAATAAAGCCAGTCTCAGTTGCCGAGGTGCTCTCAATCTATCGCAGAATGAGCCATAATAAAGCACCTGGACCAGACGCGATATCCAATCGATGCGTTTAAGTTGGCCACCGCGTTGCAGCCTGATGTTTTCGCTAAAGTCTACAACAAATGTCTCAGCGAAGGTGTTTTTCCAGACCGTTGGAAAAAGCAAAAGCTGGTGCTCTTGCCAAAATCTGGAAAGCCGCCAGGGGAGCCATCTTCTTACAGACCAATTTGTCTCATTGACTCCTTGGGCAAGATGCTGAAAAGCATTATTTGCTCGCGCCTGCGCGATGCTATCGAGCGAGGTGGAAACCTATCGCCTTTTCAATATGGATTCCGCAAAGAGCGATCAACCGTCGTTGCTATCGAAAAGGTGGTTGGCATGGCTTCAAGCGCAATCCAAGGGAAACGGTGGAAAGGCGGCGAGAAGCAATACTGCCTTATTGCTACGCTCGACATTAAAAATGCATTTAATACAGCGAACTGGAACTGTACCCTCAATGTCTTGGACGGCTTTGGTGTACCTAAGTATCTATCAAAAATAGTTGGGAGCTATTTCAACGGTAGAGAACTTCGGTTCAGTACGGCAGATGGAACGAAGTCTCATCAGATCACGGCTGGCGTGCCTCAATGCTCGGTCTTGGGGCCCCTCTTATGGAACGCGATGTACGACAAAATACTTCGATTAATACTCCCAAGCGGCACACAAATCATTGGATATGCTGATGATGTTGCTATTGTGGTGGTTGCTAAACACTTGAGTGCACCTGAGTACATATGCAGCGCGGCCATCAAACTGATCATGAGATAGCTATGTTCTGTTGGACTGGAACTGGCTACCCACAAAACCGAAGCGGTTCTCATCAGTAGCCGCAAGATCGTGGAAACAGCAAAAATCCAAGTTGGAAACGAGGTCGTATATTCGAAACGAGCTATTCAATACTTGGGAGTTATCATCGACACTCGGCTCAGTTTTCGTGAGCACCTGCAAGCGGTGCAGGAAAAGGCGGCCACCTGCAGTAGAGCACTATTCCGAATAATGCTTAACACGCGTGGTCCAAAGCAGGAGAGGAGACTGTTGCTAACCAGCGTCGTATGGTCCATTATACTGTATGCAGCTCCAGTATGGACAGATGCAATGCCAGTACAGAGCTATAGCAGAGGCATTCAGGCAACGCATCGTCTTTGCGCGCTACGGATTTGCAGTGGTTTCCGTACAATGTGGGATGAAGCCGCTTTTATCATTGCAGGGTTGATGCCAATTGACATCTTAGCAATGGAAAGAAAAACACTAGCGGCTACACAAGCAACAAAGAGAGTACACTCAGAAGTAAAAGAAATGAGTTTGAACTCTTGGCAAACACGCTGGGACAACTCGAGTAAAGGTCGATGGACATATCGGTTAATTCCAAATGTAGTCGAATGGATAAACCTGAAGCATGGCATGAGTAATTTTTACCTTACACAACTGCTTAGTGGTCACGGTTGCTTCAAACAGTATCTGCACCGTTTTGACCACGAGTCGTCCCCATTCTGTGACTGCTGCGAGGGAGAGCAAATTGACGACGCTTGACATATTCTGGTGAGCTGCTCGCGGTTTGTAGATGCTAGGGACACACTTGCCGCCGCGATCGGCATGTACCCAACCGCAGATAATTTGGTGACAGCAATGCTATCAGGAGAGGACAAATGGCATGCTGTATGCAAGTTTGCACACACAACTATGTGCGAGCTCCGTAGGCTGGAGCAAACAAGAAACGGTGTATGAGTGATTTGATAGCCCCTATGAGGCAAAGTCTGGAAGCAGGGGCAACTCAATGAAATATCAATATTAACTTAAGTAGAATAATTTACTTTAAGTATTATAAGTAAATTAAATGAATAAAAAATACAGATTATAAAAAAATACATATACTAGTGGCTGACGTGCGGGGCCGCTCACCGGTTATAATGGCAGGGAACTTTAACGCTTGGGCGGCAGACTGGGGAAGTCCATACACAAACCAGCGAGGACGGCTGATACTGGAGTCGTTCGAGTCCCTTGACTTAATCCTCCTAAATCAAGGCTCTGAAAACACCTTGGCTAGAGCAGGAATTGGATCTATAATAGACCTACCTATAATAGACACTACCAGGTCCCACAGTACCTAATGTGGATTATTAGGAGCTATTTATCTGATAGAGTACTAAAATATCCCACTAGCCTGCAAACAAAGGAGCACCAGGTGACGGGAGGAGTTCCTCAAGGATCGGTACTCGACCCACTGCTGTGGAATGCCATGTACGACGGCATTTTGCGCCTTAGCCTGCCGCCAGAGGCACATATGGTGGGCTTCGCTGATGACATAGCGGTCCTGGTGGTCGCCAAGGAGCTGAGGGACACCGAAAGAATATGCAACACGGTGATCGAGCTTATCCAGCGCTGGTTCGAATCGGTGGGATTGGAACGAAAGCGGTGCTGATAAGCAGCCGCAAACGAGTAGAAACCGCACAAATACTGGTGGGAAGCACGGTTGTTGTATCTAAACGGGCGGTAAAATACCTCGGAGTGCTGATAGACACCAGACTTTGCTTTCGCAAACACCTGGAGGCCACAAGACTGAAAGCTGCCCGGTCTAATAGAGCACTGTCCCGCTTGATGGCCAACAACAGAGGACCCAAGCAAGTCAAAAGGATCCTCCTATCTAGCGTGACCAGGTCGATAGTCCTATTTGGAGCGCCAATATGGGTAAGAGCGCTCAACGCAAACAGCTACGGAACAAGGCTGTCCTCGATACTGAGGCTAAGTGCAATCCGTATCATAAGCGGATTTAGAACCATCTCTGACGATGCGGCTTGCATGATTGCATATACATATACATATACATATACATATACATATACATATACATATACATATACATATACATATACATATACATATACATATACATATACATATACATATACATATACATATACATATACATATACATATACATATACATATACATATACATATACATATACATATACATATACATATACATATACATATACATATACATATACATATACATATACATATACATATACATATACATATACATATACATATACATATACATATACATATACATATACATATACATATACATATACATATACATATACATATACATATACATATACATATACATATACATATACATATACATATACATATACATATACATATACATATACATATACATATACATATACATATACATATACATATACATATACATATACATATACATATACATATACATATACATATACATATACATATACATATACATATACATATACATATACATATACATATACATATACATATACATATACATATACATATACATATACATATACATATACATATACATATACATATACATATACATATACATATACATATACATATACATATACATATACATATACATATACATATACATATACATATACATATACATATACATATACATATACATATACATATACATATACATATACATATAAATACACATATACATATACATATACATATACATATACATATACATATACATATACATATACATATACATATACATATAATACATGCATATATACATGCATAACATATGCCTAAGTCAAGCTGATCTGCATCTTGCCCTTCATTTCCTTACCTAATCCTACAACAATCCGAACAGCATTTCCTCACATCGCAGCTACGTGTTTCTATTTGCTTGTCTGTGGCGCGTAATGCAATTTTCTACAATTTCTCTAGCTACTTTCGTCTCTTCTCTTCTACTATCAGTCTCACTCACTATTTTTTCTTCGCCATTGTCTGTGAAAACTGAATTTGTTCTATTAAATCCCTGTAATACATTATAAATAGTTGCTTGATTATTTTACTGTCAAGCTGTTGTCTACAGTATAACAAAAATTGTATATTACAGGGTATCTGTTTGCCTAACTCTAACTGCTAGTAACAAAAAGCTGGAGAGAGAGAGAGAGAAAGAGAGATGACACCAGCATCCATTTGCTGCAGTTTCCACTTGCTTATGCGACTCAGCTCAAAACTGACGAGTGTCTTTGTGTGACTTGTCGCTGCTCGCTCTGACTCTGAAGGGCAGCAGAAGTATTCGCTGTTAAATAATTCATGCGTTCATTTCATTTCAAGAATTCTGCAGTTTCTCTCGCTTTACACTACGAAAATCAAAGACATTCGCTCAAAACGTTAAGGTTTAAGGTTAAGTTAATTCTCAAGATGAACAGAACAGAAATTGAAAGATTTTTTTCTGGACTTTAAAGTATTGTGTAAATCAAAGTAAAAAATAATTTTGCGAAATTAACATTCTTAATGAATAATAATTCAGAATAATAAATAGAAATAATAAAATTTAATTTTTTATTTTAAATGAAATATATTAATTAATTTATATTTAATAATAATATTTAAAATATACAACATTTCTAGCAGTATAAATCAATATAGTATCCATTGAATTAACAAAAGCAACTTCTATTGCCTTTGTCCTTTCACACATTACCCGTTATCTCCGAAGAGTCAAGTTTGCCATGCAGGAAGTCAGACATTGAAAAATGATGACATTTGCCGCAAGATGTGTTTCGCGCTGCCATATGTAGTATATACATATATTTATTTTTTTTTTTTTATCAGCGATATACATTTAAATATTTGAAGAAGACAATGGAAAGAAATTCGAGTGAATAAAATGACCTGGAAGTTGTGTTCTTGGTGTCAGTGTTTTTCTTTTTTTTATTTGTTCAATTGACACTTGACGACATACCAGCGATTAAAGCAAGAAGAACCAGAAAATGATGAACTTGAAGCAGAAGAAGAAAACGAAGTCACCGAAATATTCAACTTCATTAATTTCTTAGCCCTTGGTCCTAGTGCGAAAAAATAAAAATGAAAATTAAGTAATGTTATGTATGCGATGCGTCTGTTACGTGAGTAACATTTACAAAGCGAGAGAAGCAAGTGAAGAACAATAAGACTGAGGAGCCTACTGGATAATATGGAAAAATGTACGCGCTACGTGACAGCTTGCCCCAAATATGTGTGTAGATATACTACATGAGTGTGGAAGTGTGTGTGTAGTAATTCTTCTCAATGTTCTTCCAGCCAATGTGGCAGCTGCTGTTGTACTCGCCTAGCAGAACCAACTTAAAAAGTTTCATGCAAGCGAACTGCGAAAATTTGATTAGCTTTAGCAGCAGCTGAGTTATGCCAGATGATTTTCTTCATGCCTGCTTACATGGTTAGGATTGGGGTTGGCTTTCACGCATAAAACAAGATGAAACTGTTATGTAGCTGAGGGAACACATACATATGTACATAATATGTTAAATAATACTCTTAAATAGATATTTAAAAAAAAATGTTAGCTTCGGCGAGTCGAAGATTCTGTACTGTTTCCAGCTTATATGGCAAGTTTTTTATATACAAAATTCAATTTTTGTGCAATTTTTCCACTAATTGTTATAATAAAAAATTAAAATATCCATGCAAAATTATAAAGGTAAGACTCCAACAAAAAAAACACACACACACACTTGGGAGAAAAACACACAAGAGTGATTTAAACACTCTTTTATTCCGTTTTCTTATTAATGTGTAAATTTTGGTTTGCTTTCATAATGAATACAAAACTTATTTTGTATTTGTAAAGCCAACAAAAAAAACTAAACATTTTTTAGAACCTTAGCGTAAGAGAAAATATGAACGTTTTTTTTAAATATATTTTTATACCCTATATTCACTAAAAATGGGTATATTAGTTTTGACGAAAAGTATGTAACAAGCCTAGAGGCAGCCCAGTCGGCGTCAAATAATTTCGATTTCTTCAGTTTTATCATTTGATAATGAACCGAAATATATTGTAGTTTAGATGGTTTGATTACAGGGTATTACTCTGTACCTTTTTTACTGGTTTTGTTTTTAAACACTTGATGTGCTTAAACGGGAAAATTACACACCAGGGAACTGAAACTGACAGTCAACACACAGTGCTTGACACTCGAAACATTATTTATGACTTTGACAGTTTGGTGAAAAACACATATGTATGTACATTTAGAGTTGAAGAGCACAGCGAAAAAAAGGTGTTGCCTGTGGGAACGATGAAAACAACACAAAGCCGTACTCACAACAGAATGGACAACATATGCAGCACAGCAGTTCATGCAAACGGAGGACTTTGTCAATCTTGACAGCGCGTCAAAAGCCATACAAAAAACAAAAACATCAACAACAACAAAAACAGCAACGGCAACAGTAAACAACAAACAGACCGAAAAGCGGATAATGAAAACATTTTACAATATTGTGAGGCGACACAGTGACAGTGACGCAACTGTACCAGAAATTCTCAGTTTTATTTATTGTTTAACATTCTCTTCGGAGGTCAGAACATTTTCAGCGGACAAAATGAAAATCTATGGACAAAGTCTTTTACAATCCTTATATTATAATATATTATGTAGCCAACCTTTAGGCGCCGGACTATTATAATTTAAACATATTTGATGTCTGCCGGCGACTCAATTTACCATTAAATGCATCGCTTAATGTATAGTATTATATATCAAACAAATGGCAAATAATATAAAATAGAATCTTATCTAATATTGAAATGCAAACAGTGAAAGACAAAGCGTCTTGAAAACTTATATCATCAATTAAAAATGTGACAATTTACCTGTAACTACTACTAAAAGTTATCTCAAGAAATCAAAAAAAAAAAAAAACTAAATTTATTCTTCTAACTTGCAAGCAAGAAAAACTAATTTTTAACAAGTCAATATTTATTGGGGTCTCCAAATCCATTGAGATTTAATACTCTTACAGTTTTGGAGAAAAACTTTTTATACAAAAACTAAATTTATGTTCCTATACCAGATTTACATATGATACAGGGAACCGAAAAAATTTACAAACGCCTGTCCAAAATTAATATAATCTCTGCTAATATAATATAATCTCTGCTAATAATCTCTGATAGGTTATAAAAAGTTCACCATTTTTATATTTCTTTAAACAATATTGATTACTTCATTATTATATTCTACAACTATTTGTACTTAAGATCTTTACAAAATACAATTTTACTAAAAAATAAAAATGTAACAAATTAATATACATAACTTTTATTTAAATCTGTAAATTAATGTAACTCTCTTAATGATTCAATTTATTCGAGCGCTTTTTATATCGTACTTCATTTCCTGCAAGCACAAATGTCGATACTTTTGTAGGATTTCCTCTTTACTTATTTCGACAAGACCCTAATGAGAACCACCTTTTAATGATGTGCTGAGGCAAGCGCAAAGTGAACCACATTTTCTGCGCCGTGAAAATTTCCACTGCCACAGTATTTCCACGCTCTTTATACATTTCAAGGACAACTCTAATGGTTTTGACAAATTAGTTGCTGTTACTTTTTTTGGGCATGCATGATTCAACTTGTCTAATCAATCAATCAATATGTTAAATATTACAAAATATACAAAAATTCATTTGACGAGTTTTTAATGGCAGTATTACTTTATAGCAAGCTAGGTTATAGCTAATATACTGTAGATTAATTGATATGTACATGTACCATATACTAAAGTCATATCAAATTAAGTTAAGTTGTTACTTCTTTTTATTGAAATAATAAATATAATATACCTTAGGTTATTCATTGTATACTTAATTTTTGCTGCTTTGACGTTTGCATCACAAATTTGTTCCTACACACACACAGCAGCTGCTCAAGGACATTTTAGGTAATGAAGCACACGCAAAGTTAATATGAGCCACACACACATACACTCTTTCTCTCTCTGTCTTTCTCTTTATTTATTGCTTTCTCCTTCTCACTGCTCGTCTTTTCTTACCGTTACAATCACAGAGCCAAATCGTTTGTAGACATTTACGACACATGTTTTGCGTTTGTGGGCGGTTTTTCACATAACCGTTCTCCTAACCGTCCGTAATCCATAATCCATCATATCAAAAGCAAATTTTTCTGTCCATATTAGCCGCAAGATGTCAGTCGCATTTGTTGCATGACATATCTAAATGATGCATCAAATTAAATTCACACTGACTACTATAATATTAACTCTAGTTGATTTTGCCAATTACTTTGCTCTTGGCTCATGCATGCTGCAATTCATCATAATTGATTTGTGCCATGAGCAAAAATACTAAAGATTATCAATCTGAGCTTTAAATTCAACATCAAAATAATAATAATTTTAAGTGAAATATATCTATTGCTAGCTTAGCTTAGCAAAATTTTTGGGTGAATCATGAAAATATCATAAATTGCAATTTGCCAAACAAAACTAAAATAATTTCAACAACTCTTAATTAAATATTATAAATGGAATTTGCTTTGTTTTTGTATACTCGTAGTATATTTAAATAAATGTTGCAGCTTTCTTTGAGTGATACTTACATAAATGAAACATGATAGTCAACGTTTTAAATTCTTTTACAGTGATTTTTTTATTTTCATTGCAATTTTCATTTTAAATACAATTCAAACAATTTTTAAGTCTTTTCACAATTTCCCCGCAGTGCTACCGAAGAGCATTTTCAATTACAATTTCGCAGCAAGAAAATTTAATTTGCCAAGCCAAAAAAGCAAAGTGATGCCCCTCAAACCTAGCAAGGCCAATGCAACAGACTGAACTACCATTAATAGCACTAGGGTGATTCAAAAACAGAGACGGAGACAGAGGCAGAGACAGTGACAGAGAGACAAAGAGACAAAGAGACAGAGAGAGAGGGGGAGCATGTGTGCTGTGCCCTCAGAGCAGCGGCACTGACAATTAGAAGCGCCAAATTAAAAACCAGAATTGTGCTTCCTACATGTAACCTTGGCCAAAGGCAGGAGAGAGACCTCATCCTTGCCATCCCTGTCCCCAACATCCGTCAGTAAGCCAACATTGCCCACCTTCTTTGCTTAATCCCAACAACCCATTTCTCAAATTGAGAGATATTTGCACACATTTTAAGGCAGCCCGATGCGATGCGACGCGTCGCTGTACACGTCTGCGCCATATATTAGACACATGTCAAATGATAATTAAGAACTTAACAATATAATAAATGAAAAGCATTTACACTTTTTTTTTTTTTTTAATTTATTTATTTATTTATTAAGTGCTGAACCCATACATTCAATATTAGTATCTTAACAACACAGTTTACGATATAAAATATTAGTAACCTAATCTCATGTATTCGTACGAGGATATAAGTAAATAACGAAAAATCTTTCTTTTTCGTATGACATTTCCAGACCTGAGTGGGAATCGAATCCACGACTGTGTTGATTAGGGGATACATGACTACCCACTCGACCAACACAGCCGGCCAGCATTTATACTGAATAAAATAAAATTAAATTACTAATATTAAATAAAACAATTCTTATTACTTAATTAAGAAAGTCGATTATTTGACAAACTGTAAATAGGAAAGCAAAATGAACTCGATAAGCCGTAGGCTTGAAGATTTCAACAAAACATTCATCATTTATGAACGATCTTTCTATAATACTGAATCCGATCTAGATCAAATTTTTCAAACAATCATGTTATATATAACAAGTAAGAAAACTATAGTCGAGTACGCTCGACTATATAATACTCGACTATATAATGCCCAAAGATATATTATATATTTATATTTATATATTAATATAGCTCGTGCTGCGCACTCGCCAATTTTAAGTTAATTCCAACATATAAATATTTATTAACATTAATACATTTTCGTAAAATAATTAAGAATTATAAATTTTATTATATTTACTTATATTGTGATTTAAAAAAAAAAAAAAAAAAAAAAACAAGTAAGAAAGTTATAGCCGAGTATGCTCGACTATATAATACTCGGTGCCCAAAGTTATATTATATATTTATTTAGCTCGTGCTGCGCACTTGACAATTTTAAGTTAATATAAAAAAAAAATGCAAAAAAAAAATCGCCTCGAGAATCGAACCGCGGACCTCATGCACGCGAGTTCAACCCTCTAACCACTGAGCCACGCTCTTTACAAGTGTGATGAAACACTAAGTAAATGTTGCCGTGTGTGGGGTGAGAACAGCAAGCAAGCGTACGCTATAGAGACGCCTCTCAACTTTTGGAATTTTAAATGTGTATAACTTCCATGTTTATAATCCGATCTGTACCAAATTTTTACACAACGTCCAGATAAACATATTCTAACTTTGTACCAAAATTCAGTCCTGTAGCTTGGCTGGGAGTGCTCAAAATCGTTTTTATCGATTTGTGGAGACGGTGGGGAGCATGGCAAAAATCCAAAATAAACTTGATCTGTCTGCAACTAATACAAGCACCTTGCAAAAAAATGAAGTCTCTAGCTCTTATAGTCTCCGAGATCAGTGTGTTCATACGGACATACAGACGGACATGGTCCAATCGACTCGGCTGTTGATCCTGAGTCAGAATATATATACTTTATGGGGTCGGCCACGCCTTCTTATGGGTGTTACATATATTTGCTGTTGTGACTAACCCAATATACTCTTGATACCCAATGGGCACCGAGTATAAAAAACAATCGTTTCAAGAATAGAACCGCGGACCTCTCGCACGCAAGTTCAACCCTCTAACCACTGAGCCACACTCTTTACAACTGTGAGAAAGAAAAACAAGTAAGAAAGCTAAAGTCGAGTATGCTCGACTATATAATACTCGGTGCGCAACTCTTTACAAGTGTGAAACAGAAAAAACACTAAGTTAATATTGTCGTCGTGTATGGGGTGAGAACAGTAGGCAAGCGTACGCTATAGAGACGCCTCTCAACTTTTGGAATTTTAAATGTGTATAACTTCCATGTTAATTATCCGATCTGTACCAAATTTTTACACAACGCCCAGTCAAACATATTCTAACTATGTGCCAAAATCAGTCATGTAGATTTACTGGGTGTGGGTGAAGTGGTGTGTTCAAAATGGTTTTCATCGATTTGTGGAGGCGGTGGGGGGCGTGGCAAAAATCCAAAATAAACTTGATCTGCCTACAAATACAACAAGCACTTTGCAAAAAAAATGAAATCTCTAGCTCTTATAGTCTCCGGGCTCTGTGTGTTCATACGGACATATAGACGGACAGACGGACATGGTCCAATCGACTCGGCTGTTAATCCTGAGTCGGCCACGCCTCCTTATGGGTGTTACATACATTTGCTGCTGTCACAAACTCAATGAGCAATAACTGACTATAGGAAAATAAAAATATATTTTATAGAATTATGTTATCATTTAATTTTAATATTATTATTATTTTTTTCAATTGTCATGTGCTAATTTCTTATGCAATCGATATGCTATATGCATAGGTTAAGTAATAATTGTGCCGTTTTGTTGCGTGACACAAGCTGGTGTAATTAGGCACAGTAAACAACGTAAATTTTTGCACCATGACTCAGTGAATTTAGCAAGAGATAATTGTAAAAAATAACTTTAGCTCTATTGAAAAATTAGCCGCATGTGGGGTAATTCTTGTTGTTCGTCGTCGTTAGATAAAATGTTTCCTTTTTTACCAGCCACGTGTACTTATAGATTTTACAGACATTTAATATAAGACTTGTAATGGAATTCATTAGGACAATATGATTATTTAAAAATATTTAGGATTGTTTAATATACTTGAAAATATTGTGTCAACGATATTATCGTTTTGATAAAATCATATTTAAAAAAAATCTATATAATTAATATTTTCTTTTCCTTTTTTTTGTATATTTCTATTCTTATTAAACAAATTTATTATTACAGTAGTATAGTACAGTAATTACAAAAAAAAAAAAAATAGATTCATGCACAGATTACACTTCGCTGTACCATTTTTAGTATATTGATATTCTGATTTACAACTTGAAAAATTGCAGTAATTTTAAATATTATATTTCATTTGGTAAAACATAATTTTAAGCACTACTTTATTTGGTTATATTAAAAGAAATCATAGAATATATGTGGCATTTTCATTTTACAGGGTATTATTACAAAATATTAATAGATGTTATTTGCCCTTTTTATTTTTGGGTTTTTGTCTCTTTTTTTGTATTTTTTTTTTTTTTAGGTGCCTTTGTCAATAAATCAATAAACGCCTTTCCTCTGTCAGTCAGCGTCATTATATGTCGACATATGTGTGTTTGCTTGTGCTTGTGCTCGTGCTTGTTCTTATGCTTGTGCTTGTGTTCGCTGGTCCGTGTGCATATTGCGCAATCATTTCGTATAAGTCGATTGTTTGTGTCGATTATTGTGTTTTAATATCCCAATACAATATAAATAAATTCATCGACGATGGCGACGGCAAGGCAAATGGCAATGTTCGATATATGTACACTGTCCGTTATTTCCCTTCGTGCATAATCTGCAGGCTAAAGGGCTTCAAGTTCTCGCATAATGTAGACATTCATATGCATTACATCTGAATCAGAATCATTTTAGTATTCTGTAAAGCATTTAAGGCTTTAAGGCCTGTACAAAATTAAATTCCATTCCGAGAACGTCGCTCATCGCATGTGGATGACTCATCGTTGCCGGCTGACTGGCGCCATGCGATGTCAGGCCGGGCCATAAAAAGTGGCAACAGCAGCAACAACAACTAACAGTCATCCAGTAAATTGTTATTGCCTACTTCGTGGCGTTTAGTTTTCTACTGTAGAAAAAATCAACGTCATATTGTTTGTCTTTTCGGTTTTTATAGTTCTGCTCGCTTTTTCTCGCTCCTATACATATCTGTCTCTCACTCTCTCACTCGCTCGTTCGCTATCTTTGTTAAACTCTAGAAATTGATTTTCCCTACCATAGTGAAGTCTAATTTTATTTTTCATCAAGAAGAATTGAGACACACGTATGCATGTAGTTGTCGTTGCCGTTTCTATTATTCTTGTTGCTGTGCTGTGCTGTAGCTGTTGTTGTTGTTGTTCCTGCTGCTGTTGTAGCTGATGTTCTTGTAGAATATTACATAATTGCCATGAGTCTGTTGATGACTTAATAGGCCTCAAACTGTGCCCTTGACTGTTCGCATATGAAATGATTTGCAATGATTTTGATTGATGGCAATTTTGAGATTTGATTTCCTTAGAAGCACGCTCGCTGCATGTGAGCTAATAAAAGATTATATATTGAGGTTTGATCTGAAGACAAAAATCAGATCTATTTCTTTTATTTCTTTCCCAGTAGCTAGAAAGTTTTATCGTCTTAAGACTTTTTAAAGAGTACTTTAGTTTAATTTGTCTTCTTTTTTTGTCATTTTCAAACGTTTGGACAACAATCGAAAAAGTTCTGTGCAACAAATTGAACTTAATTGGCGCTTCAATTTGCAAAACTTAAGGTCAACTCAAATTATGGTATAAAAATGGTCAAGAGCACAACAAATACAACAATATGGAACAACTTTTCGAGCAGTGACTTTAGAAATCGACATCAGTACAAAAATATTTGTCTGTGTATCTACTGACCATGCCCTTAATTTCAACAAGCAAAAGAAACCAATAGCAAATAGCCCAAACAAAAAAAAAAAGGATTAAACAACAAATATTTTATACCCTCACAATAAATAAATAAAAAAAAATTGCACATATGAGAGTATCATGTGATCTGTCAACCGATCAGATTAATAGACAGAGTTAAAGCTGGATGGAATTACCTAATATATTCTTGTTAAAGTATACAAAACAACAACAAGAAAGTCGAAATATCTTTTGACTTTTGTTAAAAGATAAAATACGCGACATTCGACATAATATGATGTGATAAAAAGGAAAAAAAAAAAAAACAAAACAAATTTAATGACATGACAAAATGACAAAAATTAATTAAAATGACTTCAATTGTAATTGTTACCAGTTTTGTCAATATGAATAAGAAATAATAGTAAATTCTACTATGATTTGAAAAGATGTTGTCTTACCCGCTGGCAAAATGCCTGGTGCCCGGCAAGTGTGGCAGAAGCACTGCATCACCGAATCGCGTACTAATCCAATTAGCATGTTGAACGCCTTTGCTTTTACTTTTACTTAGCTTTGTGTTGCAGTACGGAATTAATAGATAGTACTTAAGTATTGGTTAATACGGTTTACGATATGTGTGTGTTTATTTGTTTCTTTCTTTGTGTGTGTGTATATATATATGTACTTATGTATGAGTGTAAGTGCGCGCGTAAGTTGTGCTGCACTTTTGAACAATTTCGGATGCACAATTAATTTGATTAAGTTTTTTTCTTCTTTTGAAGAATTAATCAATTTATTTAAATATAATCGTAATTTTATTATAAATATTTTAATAATTGTCTAATATATTAAGTAGAAGTAGAATTAGATCTTCAATTGTTGATGCAAGATATTGCCCGTGTATAATAACTTTTAACGTCACTGGCAAAAAGTATGCTACAATTTTATATTTTTGTTTACAATGAACAAATGCACAGTCGGCGTTGTTCTTTTTTTTGCGTAATTTGCTTTATTTTGCTCTGTGTTGCATTTGATTTTATGGTGTGGAGCAAGAACAACAAAGACAACAGATCGAAGCTGACGACGACAGCACGAAACGTAACGGGCGCAACGAACGGCGAAGACAAACTAAATTATGTCGATGTTAATTTTTCAGCAGCGGGCGAACGACTGACGTCGCTAACGTTCTCACTTACGCAAGCGTCAATCTTTAACGTCGACGTCGTAGTACGCGTCGCTGTCGTTGTTGCCATTGCGTTGAAGAACAAGGACAATGCACATACTAAAGGACAAACCACTTTTAGGAGCAACAGAGCTGGCGGCATTTCTCCCATTCCCACGACCACTCACAATTCAAACAACAACTGAATTAATATTAGTTAGAGCGAGAGAGCAAAACATGAGAGTGAGAGTGAGCATCTCAGTAGCGAAAAGTATTATTTTATGGGGGTGGATTAAGAGCAAGAGCGCGTGCTTTCGAATATAAAGTCACAATGAGGGTTGAACTGAGCTGTATCGAAACTTGCAAAAATGCATTTTTCAATGTTTGCAATTTTTTTTTTTTTTAATTTATTAAATTTCTTACTTAAATTTAATAAATTTCATAACTATTTAATTATTTTATAATATTTTTCTTTTAACGCGAAAATAATAATTCATTTCAATTTCAAAAGCCTCTCTGCGTAACCTTCGTGTGACAGTAAAAAAGAAACATGCGCGGTGAGAAATGTCGAATAAAACTAGAGAGTAAGACGTGTTTGAAGAAAACAAAGAGCTAGAGAGTAAAACAGTTTTCTGTCTAGCTGTCAATTTTATCCGAAGATATTTCGCCATTCTATCGTGATTCTCTCTCTCTCTCTATCCCTCTCTCACACACACACACACACATACACACATACTCAATTACACGTAGTTGCTGCAGGTTGCTTTGCTGAGCCGAAATAAATGTTTTCGAATATCGAAAAAATATTAACTGCAATTAAATTAGACGGCAACAACAGAGAGCAGTCGCGGAGCAACACATCAAAAACACAACGGGAATAACAAAAGGAAAAATAAGTAAAGCGACGATGACTCAAAATGTTGAAGAGAAAGCAAGAGAAAGAGAGCACGAAATACATGTATACATTGTCGTAGTAGTAGTAGTAATATTAGTAGTGTGAAGCTGGCGACGCTGCGGCCCCAAAAGGCGGACAAGGATTTAGAGCGGCAATTCAAATAGCAGAACGGCGCCAGTGAAACTAACCGCATGGACGAGGCGTCGCTGGGCGCCGATGAATCACATGAATTGGGCATACCCTGCAAACTCAGAACTTAACACACAGTTAAGAGTCTGAGATAGAGTCAGCTTCAGCGTCAACGCCAGAGTCAGAGTCAAAGTAAGAAGTAGTAGAACCAAAAGCCTGATGCCTGTAACAGAGCTTGGAGCAGAACTAGGCACAGAGACAGAAAGTCCTGCTGGCGACATTGTCTTTTCTTCTTCTACACTCCCACAACATGGTCGAACAATGTTGCTCTGCCGCTTTTGCTACCACAGTTGCTGTCACTGTCGCTGTTCCTGTCCCTATCCGTGTCTCTGTCTCTTTCGGTGTCAGTGTCGTTGTCGATTTCGATGTCGATTCCGATGTCTGGTCGATTTCGTTGGTTTGTTTTGGGGTATGCAGTTGGCGTCGCCGGGCAAGAGTTAGTCAGTTTGTTTGCTATGGAATATCATGACAGCAGCTTGTCGAAGGCATCGAAGCACAATGCTTCCAACAATATTAGTTGTTGATTGTACCAAGGGTTTGGTTAGGGTTACGCTCGCTTTTACATTTGAATTTGAATTGCTTTGGAAATCATTTGCCGGCAAACAACGTGAGCGCCTTCATCCGTCCTGTCCGGTGAGCGCATTGATGTGTATGTTTCTTCCCATAAATGCTACACAATGCTGCGGGGAGCAAGTAGCAAGCCAAACTGACAAACACACATATTATATAATGACATGCAGAGTGTGAACATTTGTGTGTATGTGTGTGTGTTAAACGGCCATCGGTTTAACAGACAATTGTGTGTTAAGTGGGAAGAAAGTATTTTAATGAAAATTGTCGGCACGGCACACAGTTGGAGATGACAGTAGATACGAGTGGGGAGAAAAGACCCTTTGCCATGGGTCATGATGACAGTTTGTGTCTGTCTGCATGTATGTGAGTGGATGTGTGAACGACAACTTACCTGCAAAGAGAAGAAAGAAACAATTTTTAATAATATTTTATGGAAATAGTAAAATTTATACTCTATTTAAGATTATACATTAAATTGTCGATTATTAAAATTAAAAGTTAATTTTTGGTTCGAACCATCGCAATCCTATCTTCTAGTTATACAAGCTAATAATTGAAATAGTAAAATTTCTATTACAATTCTTTTTCTAAATTATTCGAATTTTAAATATTATTTTTCGTCCGATCGATCGCGATTGTTCATATATATGTTCCGGCTATACCATCCATAGTTTTAACTTAACTTAAGCCCTGAAGGTTTTCAATTATTTAGTGTTTGTTTGCTTTGGCCACACCAAACAAACACATTCACACACACATACACACATACATTTTATACTTTCTACGCTTGCACTGACTTTATGCTTCAATATGTTATATATTCATATTCTGGTTATTTTATGCAAGAATTTTTGCATAATATATACATTTACCAGAGAGTTGTCTAATATATTTATAAATGAATCAATCACTGAGCATAATATTTTATATATTATTTATGTTTTATAATTTATAATAATTAGTTTATACAATTGAAATATGTTATCCATATACATATTTCATATAAATATGTTATCCATATACATATTTCATATATGTTTTATTATTTTATATTTATTTATTTTATATCTTTATTTATAGTTCATGTATTTTATTTATGTTGCAATTATGTTTGCAATTACTTATTTAATTTTATATTTTATGTTAAATTTTTTAAATTTCTATTTTAGTTAATTTATTTCATATTTATTTTTTTTTTATATACATATATTATATTTATAGTATATTATAGTTATTAATTTTTTTTATTTATAGCCATATTTCATGTATTTTATTTATTTTTTATCTTTTTGTTTATTTTATATCTTACTTCACATTTTTTATGATTCTATGTTGTATGTTTCTATGTTATATATTTTTTTCACATTTTTGTTTTTTTTTTTTTGATATTTATTTGTATAATATTTAATTTTATTTCATATTTTA